>NBNE01000244.1:0-29417 GCA_002215365.1 Phytophthora megakarya
GCAATGATTGTCGCTTCGCAGGCCTACCGCCGAAAGACAACCTGCTAAAGTTTATCGGATGCGCGCGGCTCTGCACCGATACAGAGTTGACTTGACTACAGTACCTGCCGTAATTTATAACCCTCCTTAACCGAAAATTGAAGGAGTTTTCGGCAGGAGATGAGACTGCTCGCTGATTGGCTGACAGTACAGGAAAGCGAAAAGCGTACGTAGCCCGCGTCACAGGTCCGATCTAGATTCAATGGCGGCCACCGATTGGCTGGAACAAACCTAAAACAGGATCGGCGTTCAGGCGCGTCACAGGTCGCAGATCGCAAACGCCGCTTGAAGATACACAGCTTTTGAGCGAGCGCCTGCAACGCAATGCCGGACGCTTGAATAGTCCGCTGGTGCTCGCTGCGTATGATGTCGATGTCTTGGTTTGTTCAGTGAAGATTCCAGAACTCGACGCTATCTATGCGGCGCGACAAAGACGGCATCGACTGATTCGACGGGTGATATGTTCGCTCAGAGACGCGCGGCGATTTCGAAATGGCTAACAACTTCAACTACCCAGCACTGCTTCAACGGATACTCCCCGCTGGGACTCTTTCTTGGAGTATCTCAATAATGTGCAGAGTGTGCGCTTGCTTTTCAGAGGACGACGAAGCCAGCATTATTAGCAGTACGGCCATGACGTTAAGTGCGTTAGATTCTTTTTTGTCGGTTAGTTTGGAGTTCAAACGTTGGAGAACAGTTATTGCAGCGTTCTTCTCAACTGACGTAGCTGTTGATGCTTTTGACTGATGATATCCAAGCAACCAGCTGGTGCTTGCATGCACGAGCAGTTCAACCAGATGTGTAAGTTGAAGAGAATAGTTTTCGTAGGTTACAGCGGTTCCTAGAGTTTTGCTCATGCAGGGAAGTTGAATGAATGGCATGCACAGAGTTGATCAAGTTTAGTCAAGAGAAGTTGTCCAATGACATTGACAATGTTGCTGGATGAAAGCGCACAAAGGCTTTACTTTCGCAGGCTCCTACCGTACACAAAAAATGATTGAGGGATTTACAATGACCCAGTTCACTACGAAGTTTGATGGAAGTAGCAATGGCACGGAAAGCGTGGTTTCACTTAATGGGTAAAGACATAGGGGACGCGTTCGAGGGTATCAGCGTGGCCTCAGTCCGAGTGGCCGCTGATGTTCATGATGTCGACGATCTCCGCTGCCAGATCCACGCGGAGTCAAACTGCCTGGAAGTGTTGCTAGCGCATTTTCACCAGGACCATTTTCTCATCTACACCGACAGAACAGCGTTTGTCCGCGGGAATTTCTTGAATCTATCAGCTCCAGTGAGTAACCTTGGACAAGAAGCAAATAGTGCGCTCATGATGGCAGTACCGGCGCGACCTAGCAAAAAGCAGAAACGATCGTCAAGTGGATGTTGCCAAGACTTGATCTATCTGGTTCAAAACTGCCTGGAGTCGATGACTTCCAGCTACCGACTTGGCAGTTTGATCTCGCCACTATATCGGATTTTGGTGTCAATCGTGAGAACCTAGTTCTTTTCCGTCGCGAGGCCGTTGTCAAGTTATTAGAGTTTTTGCGAGATGATGTTGCACGGGATGGTCGATGCGGATACATAACAAAATCACCTGGGTCGGGAAAGTCAACAACTGCTGCTGCCTTCGCGTTGGCTCTTGCTGGCATTAACAAGTGGCGATCACATGGATTCGACTGGGCCAACTTTTTAATGTTTGTGTGCGCTTGAACGGGAATCTGAAGCAAACTGCCGCTATTCGTGCCTCGAAGTTTGGGGTGATGGTGTAGAACACATTTTGAATGAAATTGATGACACGAAGAAGCACGTTGTGTTTCTTGATGGTATGACGACAAGCCATAACGATGATGAGGGGACTTGCCGTTGTTGGCTCTTCAGAAACCGAGCAAACCACTGACTTGTTGTCGTGACATCAATGTTGATCTGTGGCAAAAGCGATGTGACGGAGGATAGGTTTTTGAACGTCCGAGAGCATTTTGTACCGTCGTGGACGTTGGAAGAATATCTGGAAGCAGTCACGAATGACGAGCTGTTTCAAAGCGTCCGTGCTCAGTTGGGTTCATCTGATTACCCTGAGCCCGACGAGGATCATTTGATCCCCACTTGGCGCCAGATGCTAGTGCGATCAAAATATTACTTCGCGGGAGGTAGTGCTCGATACATGTTTGACCGGTCAACTACGGATATGGTGGAGTTACTACATCAAGCCGTTGATTCGTTTCCGATTACTTATGATAATTCAGCTGGTGTTGTGGGTCTTCATTCAGACGATGCGATCAATCAGTTTTATGCCGCTTTGAAAGTGGCAAATTGAAGATCGTCAGTCGATATGCTAGTTCTGCCACGGCAATGGTTGGTTGCTCTTCACAGATAAACAGTTTTGCTTCTGTTCTTGAGAAATACTCAAATCCTGCACAGGATGGATGGGCCTTGTACTTTTTTGCGCGAATTCACAGCGGTGGTGTGACTCTGCATGAACGTGAAAGCACGACTACGTGGCCAAAAGGAAGAGTCCTAGTCGTCGACCCAGAAAATCTGCCAGAACTTCCCAGAATTGGATGGCAGAAGCCGCACAAGTGCAACCAACTTTGTTGCATCGTACGTCATCGATATGGAGCGCAATTATCTACGTTTCGTTCAAGTGGTGCAAGCAAACACTCACACATTCCATATTGGCGTCTTCAATAGGTTATTGACTTCGCTACGAACCTCAGCCTCTTCGTTTGAGATCAAACGTTCGAGATTGTCGTTGTCATCGGAAGTAAGTCGCTACCGGTTTCAAGTTCTCCACAATCACGGATCGTGGCATCCTGTCAGCTTTTCCTGGCTGGGAAAAGGGCAAAGAACTTGATAATGTTCGACTTGTTGGCATTGGCTGCGTTGCTAGCTGGACGACTTCGACTGATAAATGGATGATTTATTCGATGCATGATGCGCTAGTAGGGCTTAGTTGTCCCCATCAAACTAAAAGTAAATCGCTACCCGATTTCAAGTTCTCCACAATCACGGATCGTGGCATCCTGTCAGCTTTTCATGGCTGGGAAAAGTGCAAAGAACTTGATAATGTTCGACTTGTTGGCATTGGCAGCGTTGCTAACTGGGACGACTTCGACTGGTAAATGGATGATTCATTCGATGCATGATGCGCTAGTAGGGCTTAGTTGTCCCCATCAAACTAGTGCAGAACGAGTTGTAATACAGCTTGCGAGTGTGAAGTGCATGTAGCTCCATCACTGAATAATAACAGACCATCCATACTTTGGCGCGACAGTGTTACTTCAACGTCGTCACTTCAACATAGCGACCACCGAAACCTGTCAAATTGACGACCACCGAAATACGTAGACACTGTTTCTAGCCAATCAGCTGCAGTATGACGACGTCGTTCGCTATCGGAGAGGTCAAGGCGCTAGTGCGGCAGCCACGACGCGCGGAGGCTCAGCAGCTTCTGGAACGCTTGGCTGCTGCTGTGCTGCCGATTCTGACACGACGACGCTTTCGAGTGCGACGGCTGCTGGAGTTTTTCCCCAAGGATGGCGCGTTGCTGGGGATGAACGTGAACCGCGGGGCCAAAATCTACGTCCGTCGTACGTGAGTTTGCTGTATTTGCTCTCGGTCATTTCTGACTGGAATGACTGCTGCCTAGTGAGACCGAAGCAGACTGTCGAGTATTTCTACCCGTACGAGGCACTGCTGGAGACGCTGCTGCATGAACTCACGCACATGGTGCACGGACCGCACAATCAAGCATTCTACCAGTATTTGGACGAGCTCAAGCAGGAGATGGAGTCGCTTATGATACGTGGCTTAGTGGGTCAAGAAGGAGTCAATTTTGCAGGTGCCGGAGCAGGACAGAGGCTCGGAGGGAACAACGCCAGTGTTCCTATTCGTGTGGCGGCGGTGCTGGCGGCGAAAAGGAGGGAACAGGTGAGTAGAATGGAGTTGCTGTGATGAGATGTTGGTACTGATTAGTGTTGGTGAGCAGTACAGTTCGCTGCTTGGAGGAGAAACGAGTCGCCGGCTCGGATCAATAACAGGTGGAGGGTCTAATGAGGTTCTCAGTCCTCAAGCGCTTCGACGAAGAGTTTTGGAAGCTGCTGAGAGGCGACGCAGAGATAATGAGCACTGCAGAAATGTACTTCGTGAAGGAGTTCCGCATGAAGTTCTTGGGATTGAAAGCAGCGATGATGACGACAAAGAGGCTAGCAAAGTTGATGATGACGATGGAGAGACTCCGTCAGAAGTTATTGAGCTGCTGGAGGATGAGGATGTTGCATCACGCACACCTGTGACTACAACAAGTCGTGAGGATACTCGAACCATTATTAATCTATTAGATGGCGACGAGGACGAGAGTGATGAACTTGCAGGGACCATCGATCGTGAGAGCGCGGCGAATCGGAAGCGCAAACGACAAGATACATCCGACATAATTGACTTGACGTGATACTACTACAGCACACGTGTAGAAGTAGATATTCCAGCATCACATTCGATCATTGTAAAAGACAATTCACCAATCCTGCATGTTACATGAAGTATATCAGTGAAATAACTAGGACCTGGAGTTCACGTAGCTAAAATTCGGCACTGAAGCGCGTCTCGAAGGACCCTTCGTCCAGCACGACCTCGTTGCTCTTGAAGATGCCCTTGCCAAAATACTCTGCAATGGTGTGGAAACCATCTGCTGCTGTCTCGAGCTGGTTGTAAAACTGTTCGTGGTTGCCAGCTTTTTGCTCGAGCTGCGTTTTGAGTCCCAAAATGTGGCGATGGTCCATAGAACACGTGATACACTCGCGGTCTGTCTCGGAGATACAGTTAAGGTGGAAGCTGTGCTGGCACATGAAGTGAACGGCAGGTAGATCCAAATCATGGTTGCACAGATCGCACTTTGTTGCCTGGAAGACCACGGCACGACTGCTGAGCTGCGCGATCTCTTCCTTCATTTGCTTGGTATCGCTCTTGAACGCCTTGATCTTTTCCTCGTCTTCCTCAATCTTCTTCTCGTCATTGGCAAGCTGATTCACCACATATTGTTTAATCACTGATACAGGTAATTCGCGCGACTGGCTTAGCACTTGTACCACCTGAAGCGGAGGGATCGCCGGGTTTGTGTCAATTAATGCAAGCAACTGCTTCAGTTCCTTCCATTCTTCACCACTGGTAGCACCCTTAGGCAGCGGTCCTCGCTCTGCAAAATACTTCAGTGCCAGCGACCACAGATTCGGATCTTTTTCTCCATGCTTACGGACTTCCTCTAAGATACTCTGATCGTCGTTCTCCTCGATGTGAAATTGCACCAACATGTGGTACATGTGCAGCTTGTTATACAGGTAGCGCTTACCCTTCTTCATCCCATGCATTTGCAAGTGAATCAGAGCATGGTCCTCGTCGTACTTCACACGCGGATTGTCAAGAATGCGCAACACTGCTTCCTCCTTCTCCTCAACCGAGCGGGTTCCTTTCTCGTCCTCGTCATCATCACTAAGAACCATTTCCAACAGTGTGTTACCGATTGACGTGTTGCTCACGGTCTCCACCTCCACGATATATTGCAGGAACTCCTTCAATTGTGCGCGGTGTGATACAAACAAATGTAGAAAATCACCTGGGTCCGATTTCAACGACGGGTTACTCGAGACGAACTTTCCTGTACACAAGCGCTTTAGTAGCTCCGTCGTGGGACCGGGCATGTGAGTTACCAGGGTGCGTCCATATTTTCGCAGATTCGAGTCGGCTTCCGAAAAGCTGAGGTGCTCAATGTACTCAAGTGCATCAGCCACACGTTCTTTTTCGCTCTCCGATAGTGCCACAGAGTCCTCCGAATCGACGTAACTGATGTGGTCGAGCTGAATTTTCAAGTACCAACTGTGTTCTTCATGTTTCTTTGCCAGTGTAAGCGCGTGTTGTGGGTAGTTCTCCCAGAGCACGCTAATTGCAGTCTCGACATCGAAGTTTAAGTTATTTCCCGCACCTCCACCATTCCTTGGCGTCAAATCACCAGAATCGCTGCCACCCTTCGTGCCATTGGTCTTCTTAGCGTCGATCACCTCGTCTAGTTGAATAAACTTGTCCAGTTTCTTGACATCCTTTAGTTTCGTGAAGCAATTTAAAAGAAGCGTTGTGTGCTCAGCGTTTGCAAAAGCCTTTTCGTGAAGGGCCTCGAGGTAGGCCGTCAGATTGTGAATACGCTGCGCATCCAAAAAGCGGCGAATCACATAAGAAGGCTCGACATGACCGATTGTACGGACGTATTGGCGCAATGATCCGTCGTAATCTCCCTTCTGATATAAATGGTCTCCGTACATGCGGAAGATGTCGATAATGCTGTTAACGTCGTAGTTGGAGCTGAAGGCAAGCGAAATAGCAATCGAGTACAAGTTCTTACGGAACAAAATTTCCAACTTGGACGTCGTATCCTTCTCGCTCAAGCGGTAGACATGACCCATAGAAGACACCACGAAAATGGCACCAAACTCACAAACCACGTGACGCACTTCTTCCATCTCGTCCAGGCCGAAACGCGCACCTGGTGCGCGTGCATTTGGCGCGAGTGGTGGCTTACGCATTGAACCCTTGGGATTTGTGCTTGTAAGCGTCCAGTTAAAAGCGATAAACTTGTTCTGCAAGTCGTAGACATTTACTTGGTGTCGTCCACGTGGGTCCACATGTGCCACTAACAGGTAGTGTTTAAAGAAGCACAGGTACTTCTTCTCACCTTCAAAGCCGAAACAAACTGAACGGTCTTCAGTCGTGTAGAAGTACACCGCATCTGTCTGTCCAACAGCAATCTCTCCTTCCTCATTCACACACGAGCAATTCATATCCACACCACGTTCATCTAAGACTGTCGTGCGTGGCGGAAGAGCTGCTGCACCGCCAGCACTCTTCACCAGAGCAGGATCGTCATGGGAGCAGTGATAACACGTGAGTCCACGTTTCGTAGATGCATACAAAAACACATGCGAGACTGTAGCCGTAACCGGTTTGCTAGTAAACGACAGCCCCGTGACAGGGTACTGTCCAGCAGGTTGCAGCAAATGAGGCGGGCGGTCTGCACGTCGTTTCAAGTCACTGCGGAACAAGATCACAGCTCCGTTCTTCAGTCCTACTGCGAACTGACTCAAGTCGTCGTTCACTGCGAATGCAGTCACCGCTTCTTCTGGGTATTTCTTGGCGAAAATTGGGATCTGTTGCAGCAGTTTGGGCTTCCCCTCTCGATCCTGTTGATCCGTCCGCCAGAAGCGCACCACTGCTGTGCTCTTCCCCGTAGGCTTCGACGTGTACATCTGCAGCAACAAGCAACAATCAGTATCTCCTTTTCAATAAAAAACAATACTTTATTGGTACCTCTTCGGCATTGGGCGCTCGACCTGCTTCTGCGATGGCTTTGGACTGTTCCCGCAGCTCTTCCGGACGCGGGTCAATGCCGTCGCCAATAGTCACCAACACATTGCTGCGTTTCATCTATTGCAATGATATGACAATTGTTAGAAAGGTTCTGATACTAAGCACTAATCCACGCACCATCAACACGTGCGACACAAACAACTCATGCGCCTGGAACTTGCGAGCTTCAAGCGACCGATTAGCCAAATGCACGAAGCCGTCGGCGTCTCCGACACAGATAAGGCCTCGAGCTAATCCACGCACCATCAACACGTGCGACACGAACAACTCATGCGCCTGGAACTTGCGAGCTTCAAGCGACCGATTGGCCAAATGCACGAAGCCGTCGGCGTCTCCGACACAGATAAGGCCTCGATTGGCGCTCATGCTGGTGATATCCACGCCCTGAGCAGAGTAGCCACCGTTAGCGAGCGGGAATTGACTGGCAGATAGAACAGACACACACCTTCATCCATGGCCCACTTGCATCCTTGAGCACCTCCTTGTCGAAGAAGGCGAAGCGTCTCCACTGCGCCATGACGTCCGCTTCCTCGTTCTCCCCCTGTTTTGCGAATGATACCAATCAGGCGTACTTAGCAGAGTGGATACCCAATATAGATTAAATTGGGTGCATTACAAAATTAAATTGGGTGCTGTCATGCTTGAAAATCGCGAAATAACTTTACTTGGCATTCGATCTATGAGTCAGTGACTACTATCCGTCATCTGTTAGGATATGGTCCATGAGATCCTCGTCTACATCGTCGATGCGGAGATCGGATCGCTGAGACCGTAAGGACTTCGACCGCTCAGGAGTTCGTCTGTCGCTAGTTCTAACGCGAATGACAGGAGTTGTTTGAACGTCAGGTCGGGCGCGCTCCGCTTGGTTTGAGGCTGTCAGGAAATTTGGTGTTGTGGTGAAAGTTGGAGCTGTTATTGCTGAAGCTTTTGTTGTAGGTGGTAGAGGCAGCGACTCAATGTCGCTGTCTTCGAGATCTTCAATCTCCTCGGTATTTTGTCTACCCGATCCAAACAACACTCGTGGAGCTCTTGACGACTAGAGAACAGCAAATTAAGTACGTGTACGAAGCAACGAAGGTGTCGAAAATAATATCAGAACGCACCTGAGAATGTGTAAGTGGCGGTGGTGAATGTGTCGTTGGTGAATCATCCTTATCCGACGTTGTCACAGGCACCTTTCGCCAGTGTTCTAAACCAAACAATCGCGCTTTTGCGTCTGGTGGTGGTGCCTTCTTTGCCTCTTCATCCCCACCATAGTGCTGCTGACTTTGTAACATAGGTTTGACGTTCTTGAGTTCATTTAGCTGTGTCTGCGCTCGCACCAACTTTGGCGACGGTACTTTGTTCTTCTCCTTTTTACTTCGTCGTCGCTTTTTCTTCTCTTTTGTCTGTGATTCTGTTGTCTCTGACCCGTTGGCCTGAGGCGGTTGCTCGTTCGAATGTGATCGTACGACGTGTACCGAGCCTTGAGTTGCTGCACGTTTCGTACTGATGGTATCTTGTGGTGCGGGTTCGTGGAACACTTCGACTCCAGATTCTTCAGCTTCGTTCCTGTGCTGTAGTGGCTTGGAGGGTTTCGCCCCCATGGACAGCAATGCAATATCCGTCAAAGCTCAAACCAAGTTGATAAAAATGCTTGATAAGTCTCCTCTATTTGAAGTAAGTCGTCTAAATGTAGCCATGTCCTATTTTGGGTCGATGACGAAGTGGTTCGTTTCGATTGGTATAAAAACTCAATTAAAACTATCCAATCAAATCCCGCCGTGAAATCTGACTTTACAAGAGCCTGCTGGTAAAGTTCAGTCTTAGCCTGCCGGAACACTTTGCATTCGGTCGCGCTGACGTCAGCAGCTCCGTGCAATGGGCGAGTTCAAGGACAGCGCCTGCTGGTAAAGTTCAGTCTTAGCCTGCCGGAACACTTTGCATCCGGTCGCGCTGACGTCAGCAGCTCCGTGCAATGGGCGAGTTCAAGGACAAGAAGGATGGCTTCAGTCTGCGCAGCACCGAGAGCAAAGTCGCCGTCTGCATCGCTGGTACGTTGAGGTTGTGGTGAAGTATTCACTGCTGCGTTGACTCATTTGCCTTGATATGATACAGGCTGGTATGTCATCAGTCTCGTGACGCTGTGGACCAATCGCTACGTGGTGGCCAACCTACGAGTGGACTCCAATCTGCTGTCCCTTGCGCAGCTCAGCATGTCGGTCGTGGGTGGCTTAAGCTCGGAGCTTTATCTCGTGGGCTGGACGGTGTGCAAACGCGGTATGCGAAAGGTGCTGGACGACGGCCTCAAGGACATGGTGCTGCTCGCTGGGGTGCGCATCCTCACCGTGTTGTTGGGACTCACAGCGCTCAAGTACATCGCTGTATCCTTCACCCGTACGTGATTGCATGGCTGGATCTGCAGCATCGTGACGTTGTGCTCATTGTGCTCATTGTTTCATTGATGTCTCTGCCGTCCAGAAACGATCAAGTCGTCTGCACCGTTCTTCACCGTTGTGTTGACTTACTTTCTGTTGGGACAACGTACGGGATGGAGAGTGAACTTCTCGTTGATCCCGATTGTCATGGGACTCGTCTTCTGCAGTCTGTCGGATAGCTCGTTCCATATCATCGGGTTTATTGCAGCGCTCATGTCCAACTGCGTCGATTGCATCCAGAATGTATTGACCAAGAGGCTGCTGAACCGATCCTACTCGTAAGTAGCCTGGAATATGCCACTGCGTTTATCGATTGGTTGTATTAACTTGCTGCCTCCCAGGACCACGCAATTGCAGCTCTACACTAGCATCATCGCCGTGTGTATGCAGCTCATGTTCATCTTCTACAATTGGATGGCCACGCCTCCTGATCCAGTGCTTGAAGCTAACAAGACGGATCGGTCGACCACGTTTGTCTTCCTGCTACTTGTCGTGGACGGCATGTGCTTCTACATCCAGAGCGCTCTCGCCTACATGCTCATGAGTATGGTATCGCCGGTAACACACAGCGTGGCTAACTGCGTGAAGCGAGCGTTGATCATCGTATTGTCCATCTACCGCTATGGAGAAGTCGTGACACCTTTGAACTGGTGTGGCATGGTGCTCGTGATCTTCGGTGTGTACGTCTTCAACGGCGCCTCGCGGATCGAACGCGAGACAGCCACCGAGGGTCCAATCATCGCACCAGCAGCATCAACGTTCGTCCAGACCAGTACAATCAACTCTTTATCGGAGATCCGCATCGAGAAGGGCAGATAAAGTTCTCCTCACTGCAAAGTGGCCATGTAGCCATGTACAAACGTAACGGTTCTTATAAATTTTTCATTGGTCGATAATTCGAATAGAGTGTCACTTTCTCATTGGTCAAAATCTAGTTGCAATTGTGCGAGGGCGGTTGCCACGGATCACAACTGAAAGCGCATTGGATCGAGTAAGAAGGATGGCGGGTGCGACGGACTACGCGAAGGAACTTCTGCGGAGGCAGTTTCTAGGTACGTGACGATGTTCCCCTGTGTCTATTCTGTCGAATTGTCGCTTCCCCCGCTGCAATTCGTTGCGAAGTGTCTATAAAACCGTGTTTTAACGTTAGATTTGCGTCTAGAAATGAGCCGAAACCCGCCCGAGGGCGTGTCTGTGGGGCTAGGAGACGACGAGAACATCTTCAACTGGGAGATTCTGCTGGTGGGGCCGCCCGACACGCTGTACGAAGGCGGCTTCTTCAAGGCGGTGCTCGAGTTCCCCGCCGACTTCCCCAACATGCCGCCCAAGATGACGTTCAAGTCGGAGATGTGGCACCCCAACGGTGCGTCTGGACCTTCAGTTTTGTTGAGGTTTTGGGCTGGTTATTGACTGTTTATTGGGTAATTATTGTGTAGTCTACCCGAGTGGAGTCGTGTGCATCTCGATCCTGCACCCACCGGGAGAGGACCAACTGAACGCGCAGGAGACGGCGGACGAGCGGTGGCGTCCGATCCTCGGCGTCGAGTCGATCTTAGTGTCGGTCATCTCGATGCTCTCCGATCCTAACGACGACTCACCAGCGAATATCGACGCTGCAGTACGTTATTTACAGTATCAGTTGAAGTTTTAGGGGCTAATAATGCTGTGTTCAGGTGGAATGGAGAAGCGACAAGGAGGGATTCAAGAAACACTGCCGTCGTATCGTGCGGAAGTCGCAGGAAGATATCTAGGCAGCCGTAGCGCAGCACCTCGCCGCTCTTTCTCCATCCTACGTTACTGCAGTACTTGCATGCTATAAAGCCGACCGTCGTCGAACTCGCAGCATTGCGACGGAAATGACACCTGAATGAATTCACTTTTGATATCGGACGTTCGTGTGTTGCTTGCTCATGAAAAGATGGTGAGCTCTTGACCTGTTCGGCCAATGATCGGGTCCGGTGCACAGACTTGACACATCCGGCGATCCGATCCATCGGTTCGCCAAGCAGAAACGGATTCCCGTCGTGTCCCGTAAGTCCAAGATGGTCCTCGCTCTGCGTCGCTCGCTCGCCATGTCCTCGCGCATGGCCAACCGCTCGATGGGTCTATTGCACCAGCAGAAGGCCATGAAGCACACGCACACGTTGGTGCTGGTGCGTCACGGAGAGAGCGAGTGGAACAAGAAGAACCTGTTCACGGGATGGTACGACGTGCAGCTCTCGGCCAAGGGCAACCAGGAGGCGGCCGCTGCCGGCCAGTTGCTCAAGCAGGAAGGATACACCTTCGACGTGGCCTACACGTCGTACCTGAAGCGTGCCATCCGCACGTTGTGGCACGTGCTGGAGCAGAGCGACCAGATGTGGATCCCCGTGCACAAGACGTGGAGACTCAATGAGCGTCACTACGGAGCACTCACGGGGCTGGACAAGCAGGCGACGGTGGAGAAGCACGGGGCCGAAAAGGTGCTGGAGTGGCGTCGCAGCTACAACATCCCGCCGCCCGACCTCGACACGGCCAGCGAGTACTACCCCGGCAACGACGTCAAGTACAAGGACGTGCCGAAGAAGGACCTGCCGCTGGCTGAGTCGCTGGAGCTCACGGCTGCGCGTGTGCTGCCCGAGTGGGAGAGCACCATTGTGCCCAGCATTAAGGCCGGCAAGAACGTGGTCATCGCTGCCCACGGCAACAGTCTGCGCGCGTTGGTCAAGCACCTGGACGACATCTCGGAGGACGAGATCACGGGACTCAACATCCCTACCGGTGCTCCGCTCGTCTACCACTTGGACGAGAACCTCAAGCCCATTCCGCACAAGGACGCCATTGCACCCCTCAGCGCATTCTACCTCGGCGACCAGGACGAGATCCGTGCTCGTATCCTCGGCGTCAAGAACCAGACCAAGTAAGCTGCGGATGCACCTCATTCGTGTAGTAGAAACCATATCAACACGAACGAGTTACGAAAGCAGCTTGGTAGAATGCGTCTCCCTCGTTCTCCTCATCCGCAGTAGCTTCGCAGTCACTGCATGAACAACCTGTACGAACACATAGAGCTCGGGTTGCTCCGTACGAAGTCGCTCTTCAAGCCGGAGATTAGAATGCGTCTCCCTCGTTCTCCTCATCCGAAGTAGCTTCGCAGTCACTGCATGAACAACCTGTACAACCACATAGAGCTCGGGTTGCTCCGTACGAAGTCGCTCTTCAAGCCGGAGTTGCTGTGTCAGCGCTTTTTGCTTGTTATTTCTTGTGGCTATATGTGCAATGGCTTCTGCAGCACCTTGCTGGGCTAGGAAATCTACTGCAGAATCTTCTTGGTCGTCTCGTTGGGCTCTACACCCGCCGTCTTCATGAGTGCCGCCACCTCCTCAATCTGCAGCACCATCATGTCAGTACCATTGCACCCCTCCAGAAGCACCACAGTTCATACCTTATCCTGCATCTCGTTGTCCTTCAGCTTGAAGAGCAGGTTGTTGCACGTCACACGCTGCAGCTTCTGCGCCTCACTGTAGCAAACCACCAAAACACCAAAGAGTTAGAATCAAATAGCACTAACTGATGCAACTGCAACGTACGCAGCCGTCTTGAGGAAGGTCACCGCCAAACCACCAAAACACCAAAGAGTTAGAATCAAATACTACCAACTGATGCAACTGCAACGTACGCAGCCGTCTTGAGGAAGGTCACCGCCTTCTCGTAGTCCGCCTGCTCAATAGCCGCGCGAATGAGGATGTCGTAGGTACGCTCCGTGCTCTTGACCTGGTACTTGGCGTGACCGATCTCGTGCAGTGCGAAGACCTTGTCGAACTCGCCGTCCTTGAGGAACTTGGACAGCAGCTTGTTGAGCGTGGCCGGCTCCAGGAACAAACCGATGCGGTAGTTGGCTTCTAGCACATCGAACGCCACGTCGGCCGCGTTGAGCTCCAGCGCCTTCTTGACGAACAGGCCGGCGGCGTTGGCGTCCGGGTCCACGCGCTTCTGCTCGTAGATCTTCATGATCTCCTTGGACGCCTCCAGCTGCTCGCTCGTCGTCACCGTCTTGAGGAACGACGCCAGCTTCGTGCGCTTGATCAGCACGTCCTTCTCGGCCGACAGCTTGATGTTCTCCATCCACTCCTCGGCCGAGCGCGTCTGCACGGCGGCGGCCGAGAACGCGCGCTGTGAACGCGCAGCCAGCTGCCGCGCGCCCTGGCGGCGGCCGATCGACATGGCCGTGCGGAACGCCTGCATACCTCCAGCCATTGTCCTCTGTATCTCGTCAATAGAGACGCGCCAGCCAAACAAGTAGAAATACAGAAAACCGGTATAAACCGGAGCGATCTGCTTTACTTACTGTAAGTACTATTTTTTAAGCCTTTTTATAAGAGACAAAAGATAAGTTTTAAGCTTGTATATAACAATGCTTGGTAAAATAATTATTTTTTAAGCCTTTTTATAAGAGATAAAAGATAAGTTTTAAGCTTGTATATAACAATGCTTGGTAAAATAATGCCTAAATCGGATTTTAAAAGCTACAACTTGTAGCCGCTCGTTCACGAACGCTCTTGACTGGCCTGCGACCGACTACGATGCTGGCTGTGCGCTCGATGATGCGCGCGTCTCCGGTCGCTCTGGCTGCCCGTAAGCAGGCGGTGCGAGCCTTCAGTGGCAATTGGGAGTACCCCAAGGTCGAAGGCAGCGTGGCCGACATCACCAAAGCCTTGACCACCATCGGCGCGCGACTGTCGATCCCCACGGCGCCGCTCTACTTCACGCCGCTCAAGATCGACCACATCGTGCGCGAGATGAAGGGGCAGGACGAGCTGCTGCAGGTGCACAAGACGCTGCTGCTGTGCGACGCCAAGATGGCCTACCCCTCCACCTTCGCCGTGAGCAGCTTCATCTCGGCCTGCATCAAGCAGGACGCCGCCGACACGGCGCTGGAGTTCCTGCGCCAGGCGGAGAACGTGCGTCACTACGTGAAGAACCAGAGCTTCGTGCGTCTGGCAGAGTACTACGCCAGTCAGGAGGACCAGGAGACGGTGCAGGAGATCGTCAGCCTCATGCAGACTAAGCGCGTGCCCGTGACGTACAAGATGTACACGTTCCGCGTGCTCAACGCTAAGAAGCAGGGCAAGTGGGACGAGGCCGTGGCGCTGGCGAAGGAGGCGGCCAACGAGATCCAGATCAACTCCAACCTCATCATCGAGCTGCTGCAGGACCAGAACGGAGGCATCCTCAAGGAACACGTGAGTGTGGAGAGACTTGTGGAGGTTTTTGCTTGTATTAACGAACGTTTTTGTAGATCCCGCTGGCCAAGTATCTGGCGGACAAGGGTGACGTGTACGTGAATGCGCGGCTCGCTGACATATTAGCAGGAGGAGATGGCAAATTGCCGGAACCTAAGGTGGAGGAGCCGGAAAAGGAGCAGGAAGCCGAGGCCGAGAGCGAGAGCGAGAAGGCAACGGATGAGAAAGAAGCTGAGGACAAGTAGACAGACCACCGTTGCAGCTTGACGTCGTATTCGCCGCTTCTTGAACATTTTAGAGTGAGTACGCAATGGATATGATGGTTCAAATGCTTCAACCTCTGTGAATGGTTACGATTGTGTATGCATTATGGACTCGGTACATTCAGGAAATGGACTAGATGTCGTTCTTGCTGTCGATGAGAGGTGCCTCGTAGAAGAAGTCGTCGCCAGAACTGAGCAGTGCGCGCCGCCTTAACTCCGTCGTAATGAAGGCGAGCAACGCTCCAAAGCCGACAAGCGTTACGACAGCACCCAAGAAGCTCACAAGACGTTGGCCAAAACTGCGGTGCTGAGTTCCATGTCCAGTAGCAGACGCCGTTTCTACTGCGTCTTGTTCCGTGTGCACGAATGTGTCGTGCAATTCTTCAACCTCCGCTTCGCCGCTCTCGACGTCCTTTTGGCGAGAGTGGTGCTTCTTCTTCAACCCCGGATACAATGCCCAAACGGATCTGACATCGGTTGTGGTCATTCGCTCACGTTGCCCCATGTCCTTCATCACTGCAAGTCGTTTGGTATCGTCTGCAATCAGCGGAACGACACTTGGACACCACTGCGGCTTGCCATCACCTGACACAGAGTGCACAAATGCATCCGGTGGGTGGTGCATGATGCTGAATAGGTCATACGGAGGTGGGTCGAGGATGCGGTCTGCTGCTCGAGTTGGAGTGGGTGCTGAATTCATGTCTTCCACCACGAAATAGCTTCGCTTTGATTCAGGAATGCATTCCCATGCAATGCGCACGTGGTCGTCGCGATCGACTCTGTCCACGGTGTGTCGAAGTCCAACAGCATGCAGCAGCACATGAACAACATTGCCAAGGCCACAGTCTGCCGAAACTCCAAGTCGTTGTGGCCCACCGATACGACCGATAAACGAGTAACAGGAAGACTCCACACCTTGTACGGCGACGAAGTCGTGACTTCTGCAGCTCAGATCCGTACGACAATTGTCGCCTCCGCAGCGGTGGAACTTGAAACCCGTTGCATGAGTGATATGCTCCGTTGCAGACAGCAAAGTTCGAAGGAACGGACGAGCGCTCTTATCCACTTGGAAGCACATTCGTTCGTGTGACCATCGATGGTCTCTCCCCGAATTGTAGTATCCGTGCAGAACATGCTCGATGCGCGTTGTAACTTCCTCTGGGTCGGTTGGATCAACGTCTTGCCAAACAAAGCGTTCACCAATAGCTACGTCTCCCTGGATGATCATGACAGTGTTGTCCACGAGCTCGTAGTCGTATTCAATACCCTTGAACAGCACACCTTCTGGCTTTCCACCCTTCTTTGAGGCTTTTTCGTCAAGGATTTCTTCAATTGGAAGTCTGCATTCACCACTCAACGGATGAATTACACCAGGTGCATGACACGCAGCCGCTGCTTCATCAGCGACCAAATTCTTTTCGGGGGTTGCTACACAATGAAATCCATCACCCACACCTCGAGAAATCTCTTGTTCACTCAATGGGGTCTTCTCAAAACCAGACAGACAAGTGCAGGCATCTGCTGTCGCTACAGGCCACATCGTGGCCATCGAATCGTGAGGGCATTGCGAGAAATCAGGAAGTGATATGTCTGTTGGTCTCGTGTTGCATTCCTTCTTGCGTCGTCTCATCGGAGGCGTTTCCTGAGCAGTGCCTCCATTGAGTATTTCTTCAGCTTCAGCTTTACGTCGCGCCTCATCTTCTTCTTCAGAAATGGTCTCATTGAGACCATATACGCACTTGCAATTCGCATTGCTCTGCAATGGCCATTGGGTGAGAACGGCGAAGGGTGGGCACGAATTTGAGTTGGCCAGCATCCACGGAACACAACGCTCTGCCATAGCATCAAGGAAGTATCCACGTGCACAAGCACAGTCTTCAAAACTACTCTCCATTTCAGAGCCATGGAGCTTGGTGCGTTTGTAAGCGTGGTCGGGGCATTTGTATCCAGACGTGCGCACGCAGGTCATCTCTGGCGTTTTCCACGCATAACCAGGAATACACTGGCACTGCTCCACCGAGTGCGGTACAGTAGCCACCGCGCGAGAGAATGGCGGACATTGGTATGGTTTGGCCTCTCTATCGACAACTTCGAAGTTGGTGAACTGCTCCTCTGCATTGTCTCCACGAATGTAGTCGTGTTGCCTCTTTGGCTTTCGTGCCTTCATCTGCGAGACTGGCCAGCAGGCGTGTGCTTCCTCGTCACGATGGTATTCTCCAGTAGAGAGACATTCACAGTCGAAAAACCCTCGAGGTCGTTCTCCAATGGGTAAATCCGATCGCTTGACAGAGTTGACGGGACAGACATACGCAGCGTACTCCCGTTCACACTGGTCAAAGCTGTTGCGTACGAAGCCCCAGCTGCAGTGACAGTCTGCAAAAGACTTTGGAAAAATGTCCGGAGTCGGAGTCGAGTTGGGCGGACATTGGAATCTGCCCCGAGTTTGAGTTTGCGCATTGTCTCCCACCACACATTGACCCGACGTCTCCGCCTTAACGTATGGAGATGTGCATGTGCAATCTGCAAGGGAGGCAACTTCACGCACACCTGGCTTCGGTTCGTAGTTGCCTGCACGGGGGCACTCAGTGAGGACGCACTCCTGTGTTTTGGAATCCTTCTCGTACGGATGGTAGCAGTCGCAGTCTGCGACAGACCTGGGGACACCGCCACGCTTAGGTTTGTATCGTCCTTTGCAGGAGAACGCCCCGTTATCCACAGCATCAGCTGCAGCCTCCTCCGCTGTGGTATCCACCCCATCGTCGCAGACGCAGTCGTCAATCATCTCCATGTCTCGTGGCAGCAGCATAGCGGTGCAACCCTCGGGACACACGTAGAACGCCGCCTGTGCGCCCCAACCGACGAATCCGAGCCCGCAGAGCACAGCGGGCAAGAATCGAGCGAACACCATGCGAGTTGAGCGACGTGTACGTGTGAAAGCGGGCGAATCTGGAAATGATAGCCATATCTTTGAGCAATGGAGACCAAGGATCTTTGATACGCGACCTTTCAAGATCTTCTCGAAATCAACCAATGAGAAGATGGGTACACTGTCAAAGACTTGGATTCGCAGAATAAGAAAATGGCTTACCGTATTAGCTATGTTCTAGTCCTCGTTGCGCTTGTAACCACGTTTTCTTGCTGATGTTTGAACATCGTGTTGGGTACTGCGATCACGAAACTTCAAAGTCGAAGTGAATCACATATCTGGCGAATCAATCGGTTGGTTGTCCATGCCGCGTAGTCTGGTTGACTTCAGCATCTGAACCATTTCTTGCTGCTAGACGAGTATCTTGTTAAGCTCCAGGTTTTGTTTCTTCGCCACTGCTTGCACTTCCTTAATCCTTTTTTTAATTTAAACGTGCTTTATTCGGTCTTGCCACAAAGAAGTACAAACGGGTGAACTTTCGCTCCTTGAGCAAATGCTGTGTCCATCAATCAGTTGTTTCTTACGTCCATGCTCGCCCAGATGACCAACGCGTGCAAGGCGAGACATGCAGATCAAGACCGAACGAAGACGAGCAGCAGGTTAAGTTAGCATCGGTTCCGCTACTGGTTGCGTAGACGGATACGCTTCACGTCTCGGAAGGCGACGCGCACCGTGAACGGCATGCACCAAAAACTCTCGAGCTGGCTGGCGGCCAACTACAAGCAAGTGCTTCTCCCATCCTTCCACACGTCGGAGATGGTGCGTCGGCATTCACTGGAGGCAGCAGCAGACGCTACCCCGGAGACCTCCAGAAGAGGCAAATCTGAAGCCCGACCGCGAGCGCAGGCTCACTACCGCTTCAAGATGCTCCTGAAGTCCAAGATGGAGCGCGCGGGCGGACGGCTGGTTGAGTGCGAGGAGGAGTACACCTCGAAGACCTGCTCGGGCTGCGGAGTCATAGACAACAACCTCGGCGGCAACGAGGTCTTTCGGTGCAGCAGCTGTCGAGCTGTGTTCGACCGAGACGTGAACGCAGCTCGCAACATTTTTCACAAGAACATGGGGTTGCTTTTGTAGAGCGCTCTCATGTACTACCGGCGAAGCCTTCGTCGCGGAGACCTGTCCACCAGCGGTTTTTTACTTCTGGTGGGCGTTACAGGCCCACGAGTGCCCACAAGACTAGGTAACTCCCAAGGCGTGTCTCGAGTAGTTCGAGTCGAATACTGTCGTTGAGCTCGCCCTACGCCATCACGAAGGACACTGTCGCTCAATGAGCTGCCATATTGGGACGGAACAAGAGTCTTGTTACAAGACACAGCGTGTATAGGTCGGTGGTGAAAGTCCATCACTTTCGTTAGACACCTTAGGGGTCACTCCTGTAGCTCGTTACCGGAACCTTGCATCACTGATGGCGTTAGCTGAAGGTCCAGATAACGCAAAATCGCAAAATGAGCAGCAGATCGTCATCTTAGATCATTCGCTATCAGCTGGTGTGACCAACCCTTGCGGAACCGAACACTTAGTAAAACTTCGTAATGGACCACAGCGCGCTGTACCCGCCGAACCGCCGCGTACTGAGCGACACCGTGATCGCCGACGTCATGCAGCGCGTGCGACCTCCTTCGTACACGTCCTCCAGTCCCCCGAGGGACGCCAACGTCCTCCTTTCGCTGCAGACGAGCCAGTCTCCGTTCCCAAGTGTCCACTTGGCAGTTACTTCTGGCTCTGCAAATGGACAAGTTCGTCTTCCAAGTCTAAACACCCACAAGAACAGATCTACCAAACGCAGGGTTGAAACCATCGAATCTTCAACAGAGGATGAACGACGTCGTCAACGCAATCGGATGCACCAGGCGCGACACAAGATGAAGCAGCGCAGAAAAGTGGACGATCTGGAGGCCAGCATCCAACAGCTACGCGAGGAGGTTCAGGAGCTCAAACTCCAACGAGAAGTCATCACTGTCGGTGTCATGTCCAACACGACGGTCTGGAATGTGGCCGCCGAGTACTTCCGTGTATTCCGGTACGGAGTGAAACCTCGAGAATTGATGAATTCAAACTCTGTCATGATGATTCAACCCGCAGCACTTCGAGCTGATGCACAACGTAGTTTTCTGCTATCGACGATGGCGTCAACTGTCGTGAGCGAGACCGGATACGGTGTGGACTCGCTGATGGAAAGCTGGTGCTTTGTGTCGAAGTTTCATCCTGACATTGATATTGAACTCATATGCTTGGAAAATGATGAGGACGGGTTTATGGTCGGGAAGACGCGGGGCACGCTGACTATCACTGAAAATACGATCCACCACGCATTTCCGCATTTGATTGAGGACGGAGCAGAAAGGGAGCGAATGGAATTGGTTGACAAGTTGCTGGGTCAGCAACTGATTATGCGTGGAGCTATTCATTTCGAGTGGGATACAGACAACAAACGTATTGCCAGAGTTCTGCACAAGGCAGATTTGCTGAAACCCCTGCTGAGTTTATTGGGAAGCTTGGAGGACGTTTCTCGCGTTTTTGACAATGCATTGGTGACTCCTGATAGTACGTCAGTGGCTTGGAATGAACAACGAGTTCATAATTGACAACAAAAGATTTTGCATCAGTTTCTCTGAGCTTGCCTGCCTTGAAATATATTACACGTTGCATCAAATTCTATTGTTTGATCAACTTTACTCGTTAGCGATCCAAGCCTCTATTTATCTAAGTCTTTGACAGTGTATCCATCTTCTCACCGAGAAGATCATTGCCACGTAATTGCAGCTTTAGCAAGACTCTAGCTAGGAAAGTTTGGTAAGGATAAATTGGAGAGCGACAGACTCAAAAAGGAAAATAACAGTACCGTATTAGTTTGCTCAATGTTCTAGTCCTCGTTGCGCTTGTAACCACCTTTCTTGCTGTTGTTTGGACATCGTGTTGGGTACTGCGATCACGAAACTTCAAAGTCGAAGTGAACCACATATGCGAATCAATCGGTTGGTTGTCCATGCCGCGTAGTCTGGTTGACTTCAGCATCTGAACCATTTCTTGCTGCTTGACGAGTATCTTGTTAAGCTCCAGGTTTTGTTTCTTCGCCACTGCTTGCACTTCCTTAATCCTTTTTAATTGATCAATCTTCTCAGCGATGTTGCCGTCTTGGAATGCATTCTCGCATCGATACTAGGCCCACGTGCCCACAAAACGAGGTAACTCCCAAGGCGAAAGAAATAGAAGCGAGCTTTCGCTTCTTGAGCAAATACTGTGTCCATCAATCAGTAGTCTCATCCTTTCAATTTGTCAATCAAGTCATTAAGATCTTTTCTTCGCTTAAATCTTGGAGGAACCGACGTAGATGACGTTGCGTGTGAGGCAGAGGTCCACCATTTCCAACAGCGCAGTCTCCAGGTAGCGCTTGAAGGTTGTAGCACTGGTATCTGGGCACACATGGTAGCATGTGATACTCACGTTGATGCGGTCTGGTTGCAGAGCGTAGCACACGCCGTAGCCTTCGTTGTACATGGCCGAGAAGCCTCCCCAAATGGGACTCGCACCAGGTCCGCCGCTGATGTTGCTAGTAGAGACCAGATACTTTCTGCTCAGCTCGAACGCTCGGTCCGTGAACAGCGAAGGCTTGGGCGTGATGCCAGACATCTCGGCCACGATCTGAAGACCCATGAGGTGGCGATCAATGCCGTCTCCAGTCAGGCAATTCTTCAGCGTCTCCTTGTGTGTGTCGATGGCTGTGCGTAGCGCGTCCCACTTCGTTCCGTCTGAAGCATTCGACTCCATCGTCTTCACGAACGCAAGCGAGTCCTTCGATAGCGACCGAATCGTCTCTGTGCGGCCGTGGTAAAACATTCTCGTGTGAGCCGTCTCATAGACTGCAGGAACTCGCTTGTGCATCTTGTAATGAGCCAACTGAATGGCCATCTGCATGAAGAAGTCGGGCGTCAACTTGTAGCGCTTCAGGAAGGCCGAGCCGTAGTGGTTGAACTGCATCGTCGCAATGTCGCTGTTGTGGATCAGCTTACCCACTGCTGCACTGGCACATTCTATGGCTGTGTAGGCGGCGTTGTCGAGTACCCAATCCAGACGTTTCGGTTTAATGTTTAGCGTGGGCTTCAAGTCCGCGCGGTTGGCAAATTTGGCCTTGAAGTTCTCGTTCACGTACTTGATGCAGTAGTCGAACAGGCGAACGACCACCAGCGCATCTGCCCACGCATGTTGTCCATTGAGGCCGCCACGAGCGTTCTCGTGGATAATGAGCGTGAACGGCTTGTCGTACCAGCGGTTGCGTCCATCTCCAAGCAAGCAGTTGCGCGCGATCTCATCGTACGTCGTAGCGGAGCTCTCGTCCATCGCCACACAGAACAAAGCGCGCTCAATGAGATCGAACGACTGCTTGTTGATGTCGTCCAGCGAGATGATGTGGTCTCGCGCCTTGGCCCAATTGGTGCGGTTCTCCGAGGTGAGGACGCTGACGGGTGGGTAGCGCTCCAAGTCGAAAAGCCCCGTGGCTTCGTCCCTCACGAGTTCAAACTGTCTGTAAAAGTCACAACACATCAGCAACTACAGTAGTAATGACCAATAAATCTCTGCATCGTCACCTTAAAATGTCTGCAAGTGGGAGTTCCTCTCCATTGTCGTCGAACACTCGCACAGCCCACATGCAGTTGTTCCTCAACACCAGAATGTGCTTAGCATCGTGCGGATACGACACCATCTCGTCGCACTCTTCGCCTGGGATGACGCACGTGTTGAACATGCGCGAGTACGTGAACATGCACAGCGGTCGCCCCATCATCTTCTCCGGCGGGTACTTCTCTCTGCAACATCATCAATTAGTCCACCAATTAATTGTCAATCCATCTACCACGTACTCGAGCAGGTTCTTGCGGAACTTCAGTATGGCGTGGGTGAAGATGGAGGCCGCTTCGCACTGACTCATGTCTCGAGGGCCCCAGTTGCCAGGCAACACGCCGTACCAGTTGATGTTGATGGCCGACGGGTAGCGCGGCTGCAGGTACGCGAAGGTCTCCCACCACTCCTCGATCCAGTTGCGCTCCGTGTCTGCGCGCTCCTGTAGAATCGCCTGCAGCTGCGGCCCCACGCCCTGCAGGAAGTCGTGGCACACCGCTTTGGTGTGCGCCAACTCGCTGGGCTCGAGCAGAGGCGCGCAACTCTGAATGTACTGCTCCAACGTCTGCTCCAGAGGGGGAAGTGGCAGTGGCGGCAACGCGTCTTGGTGCTGCATGGTGCGTTCGGACTCCTCTGGCTTCGACATGGCTACACTGGAGCTGGTAGGTTTACTGGGCGTCTTCGTGTTATGAACGCCCATAAGGCAAATGCTGAAGTGACCGATCTTAGCTGAAGAGGCGGCTGACTACAAGTTTGTATGCCATAGTTAGCTATCTATTCACGTCCGTATCTATTCGTGAACCTGCCGTGTTGCTTAGCCAAACACTTCAACTTCAACACATGTAGCCATGTCGAGTCGAACATGGCACTTTTGGTCTAAGCTTAACGTTAACTAGTAATCGATTCTATCGATGAGCTTCATAGCTGCAATGCTTCAGTGTTTCTTCTATTGCAGTCGGCTGAAACTACACTTGCGACTGTTCGTTAACACTAGACGGAGGGCAGTTATCTCGTGCTATTTCAAAGACCCACCATGTCTGTCACGGCAGATATGAGCTCGAGTCTCGCTCTCAATACCGAGCAAACGGCAGCGTCTGCGTCGGATCCGCAGCTCGAGCGTCGACAGTCCACGGCGTTGTCCATTTCGTCGCTGTCGGACGAGAGTTCCCGACCTCAAACTTCCGAGTCCAAAACAGTTGCGACTGAAGCCTGTCGAGATGTTGAGCGCGAACTGGAAGCGATTGAGACGCGACTGAGTGCGTTCCAAGAACGAAGGAGAAATGACAAATCTACGAGTCAGAACGCCAAAGACAAAGAGGAAGACAAGAGTGACCAATCTTCGGTGTCTAATACCTCGTCACAGATCTTTTCAAAGCTGTCGAAAGCTCAGCAAGAAGCTGGAGCGGTGGCTGATCAAGTGGCAACGACGTTAATGAAGTGCGATCAATTGTTGCAGCGCGCTAAATCCAGTGGTACGTTGTGTCTTAAATGTTGCGTACTTGCAAATGAGACTAAACATTGGTGATATCGTTGCAACAGATTCGTCTCGTGTTTCCTCTGGTAGCTCACGCGAACGCAGTTTTCGGTCTCTGAACAAACCGAGAAAATCGACTTCTTCTCGATTTTCAGAGTCCGTTTTATCGGATTCATGGGACTAAACATTGGTGATATCGTTGCAACAGATTCGTCTCGTGCTTCCTCTGGTAGCTCACGCGAACGCAGTTTTCGGTCTCTGAACAAAACGAGAAAATCGACTTCTTCTCGATTTTCAGAGTCCGTTTTATCGGATTCTATAGCAAGCAATGCATCGGTATCGGTCTGGGACGTAAACACCTTGGCTATTGAGGACGAAGAAGCGATATTGACCCAGAAGGCTGCGGCTGTAAAGCATTTTGCTGCACGGTGCCAGCGTGACATTGAAACCAGCACGACGAAAATTGAACTGCATCACCAGAAAATACAGAATGCGTACTTGAAGGAATTGCAACGCAAATACGACTCGAAGAAGCACATGACGCTGATGAATTTACGAGAGAAATACGAAAAGGAGACAAAGGCACTCGTGAGGACAAAGATGGAGGAATTTGAGTTTGAGGAAGCTTCTGCAGTGAAGAAGACCCGAGAAACGCTTCTGGAGGAGCGCATTCGAACGCTAGAAGAGCTACACAATAGTCATAATGTTGCATTGGAGGAGAGTCTATCTCATTTGGAAATGCAGTTGACTACCACGACGGACCGAGAAAAACGCGAGCTCAATAGTCAGCTCGAAGAAGAATTGAATCTTACTCTGAAGCAAATGCAAGACGAGAATCGAAAGTCCATGGAGCGATGGGAAATCGAGCAGAGACGAAAGATGGAGCAAGAATTGTTTGAGCACCGGGAGACAACTGTAGCTTCAGTTTTGAAAGCTCAAGAAGAGAAAACAACAATGCTGAAGCAGGAGATTCAAGCATCGCACTTTGAGAAGGAAGAAGCGGAGCTCCAGAAACTGAAGAAAGCACTCACGTTTGGTGCGCAAGCTCAGCTTCAACACCTTCGCAAGAGACTGGAAATGGAACACGAAGAAAAGATGAACGAAATCAAGATGGAGGCATCACTTTCACTTGATAAAGAGACGGAAAAGTTAACACAAATGCTAACACGATCCCATCGTGAACAACAGGAACAACTGCAGCGCGATCTAGACAAGAAAAACCGTGTGAAGATCATGGAACTTCATGACACCATGCAAGCATCTCACCAGAAAAGTCTCCAAGCACTGAACGATGCAGCAGAACAGCGTCGAATTGACGCACTGGCGACTCATCGTCAAGATTTCGAGCAAGAATGCCGCCAAGAACTCCAAGTTCTCGAGCAAACACTTGAACAGGAGATGTCTACGAAGTTACGTCAATTGGAAATGCAACATGCTGACGAGTGCGAGCTCAAGTTGGAGCAATTAAGAACACGAGCAGTCAATCATCATGCTCGTGAACTCGAAGCAAAGCGATCACGCATGATTCAGTGCAAGAATATACTAATCGCTGAAGCTACTGCGTTCCTGTCCTTCGACAACAACCTCTCCAAGTCGAGTTTCAACGATCGGGGAGCAAGAAACGAAAGCAACCCGGAGGACAATTCAGCAGCAGCCCATCTCTTCGAACTAAAGAAGCACTTGTCCAAGGAGCTAGCGCAATACGTTGATGTGATGGTCTCCGAGTTTGATGAATTAGCTGAGGAGCAGCGCATCTTAGTGGCAAAAATTGCAGAATCGACGCAGCTTTACTTGTCCTACAAAAGACAGTGCGGTGTGCTTGAAGGACAATCAGAAGAGCTTTCAACTGGACTGGAGACACTCCACAACCAGCTTCAGCAGAAAGATGCGGTTTGCAAGAAATTGTACCAGGCCAATGAAGCACTGTTAAAACGACTTCAAACCCCAGTGCTCCAAGCATCAAAAGGTGCTACAAAGAGTGAAGCACCTTCTCCTCGAGTAAAACAGTCCCCAGTAAAAGCCAAAACACTACACAACGCCTCAAAATTGGAGACAAGCAAGGCTTGGCGTTAGCAAGCGTAAAAATGACGATGTTGAAGTGAAAATGGGACCCTACCGCGCTTGAAATGAACCTACACTTTTGTCATAGTTGATCAAGTCATGGATCAACATGCCGGTCTACCATCAATTACTGGAAAAGTCGATGCACAAGATGTTCGACCATCGACCGCTGCGGGTGGACGTCGAGCTTTAGGAATGTTACCAAAAAGTGCCGGTGCAGCTTCCGTTCATCGACGAATTCGACACAGTGAGGTCTCTATGACTTCTAGTTGGCAACCGCGTGCAATCCAAACTCAACGACCATCATCGACGAATGTGTCATCGCGAGGAGCTTCAGCGGAGAGAACGACAGTTGGGATGTTTGCCACAACGGGAGTAGAACACGCTTCTCATCAGCAGCAAAATGGTCATAGTAAGGAGCTTGAAAGCGATTCCAGAGATGAAGTTCAGCTACTACGCAATGAGAACGACATCCTGCGATCAAAATTGGTGGAGAAGTATGAACTATCGTTGCAACTGGTTTGTCCTATAGCTAACACTCTCGAATGAATGAACAAGGATGCGAGGACAGAATAAAATGGTCGCTGGGGGCCAATTTCGTGCTACATCGTCGTCAACTGTAGTGAAAGTACCAGTAGCACCAAGTTCGGGATGCACTAAGTGTTCAACAGCTCGGATGAGATCAATGAAAGCACATCAAGAGAGTGAACAAGCACAAGCTGAAACTGCTGAGCTTTTGAAATATGTGGAGAAAATTGAAGCTGCGCAAGAACGACTTTGGGAAGAACGCAGTGCTTTCGTAAATGAAATAGCACGTCTTCGAGACGAACTTGCAGAAAAGGTGGAAGAATGCATTCTGATGAATGTTGAATGCACAAAACTGGACAAACAGGTGAACATGCTGCAAGTGAAAAATGATTTTGCAGAAAACCTTATAACTGCGAATAAGCGAGCTATAAGCAAGTTATCGGAGATTGCGGACACGATCAATGACAAGGAAGTTGTGGATAATGCAACTCAGTGTACTCTGCAGCAGAGCAGTGACGAAGAAGTTCTGCAGCAGAGCAATGACGAAAAAGTTAATGTCGCTATGACAAGTTTACAAGAAGAAGTTCATATTTTAGAGCAACAACTTCATGAACGTGAACAAGAGTTGAAAAGGATTTCAGAGGAGTTAGAGGAAGCGCAGAAATTGATAAAGTTCGAGAAGGAGCAACGCGAACATGAAACAAGATTGTGGCGAGAAGAGAGCTCAGAAAATAAACTGCGAATATTGGAACTTGAGCAATCAGAAAAAAAGTTGCGAGCTTACGTTCAAGACCTTCAACGTTCTCACCAGAAAGATGTCCAAGTTATCGAGAAAGCAAACCAACAGCTTCACGAAAATATCGTAGCGAAAGAAGCTGAAATACAGAAACTTCGCCAACTTAAAGCCGAGAGCTCAGCCCGGGAGCACAAACAGCAACTGGTCGTGAAAGAGCTCAAGGTTCGTAATGAACAAAAGGTTGCCGATGTGGAAAGACTACTTAATGTGGCGGCAGTCGAACAATCGTCTAATGTTGCGCTGAGAAAGCAAATTGAACGTCTAGAAGAACAAATTGAGACACTTGAACACAAACAGCAACTGGTCGTGAAAGAGCTGAAGGTTCGTAATGAACAAAAGGTTGCCGATGTGGAAAGACTACTTAAGGTGGCGGCAGTCGAACAATCGTCTAATGCTGCGCTGAGAAAGCAAATTGAACGTCTAGAAGAACAAATTGAGACACTGAAGGTAGCCAACATTGAATTATCTGCTTCTAGTCTTGTCCAGCATCAGGAATCGGTGGATCACGCTCAAATCGAAAGCGATATGTTGTTGAGTGAAGGACAAACTGAACAACCTCGACTGAATGAAGAACTGACGGGACAAAATGAAACACTTACTGCTGCTGAAAAAGACAACCAAGCGTTAAAATCGCGGATATTGGAAGTGGAAGCTGAGCTCGCAGAACAGGATGAATTGATGCAGAGGCAAAAACGATCTCATGCTCGAGCCATGGAGCGCTTACTCGAATCTTCTTTACGCTTATGCGTTGTGGCACCAACAGTGAATGTGCAGTTAAACACAAACGGGAATTTGCTTAACAAGGCCAGCGACGCATCATCGGAGAGGGCAACAGATAATAAGGACTCTAACGAATTAACCTCTGTCATATGCCGATCTACGCCCCAGCTAGAAAGCATCAAGAAAGTGATTGAGAACGATGTATTACCGATTTTTACAAGTGTATTCTTGCAAGGAGATGACGACGTGAGCCCTAAAGCAGATATTCCGATGAATCGATGGTTGCAGGACCTACTGCACGATATGCAAGCGCGAATAGCTACTCAATTGGAAAGTATCTACTCGCCTGTTTCAGAAGAAAACAGCGAGTGACATTGTTTATTTGGATGCAAGGTGTGCCACTAACTCGCGTCGAAACACCGTCATGAAGGTGGCCACGTAGTCTGTCCAAGCTTTATCTTGACTCAATGAATTCTTGTCAGAAACTGTCATCTGCTGCTTTCTTTGAAGCTTGAGTAATTTCTCATTCTTCATCACCGTCGGATCACGGAAGCTCGACGCAACAAGAGTCTCCAGTACACTTGGATTCACTTCTTGCTGGGAAAAAGTGCCTTGTCGGCACATGATCATTCCAAGGTCGTACGCGGTCATTTGACGATCAAGAGCACAGAACTTCAGAAGTGCAGTGCAGACGTGTAATGTGAGTATCGCCTCACGCTCAAGCTGGTAGTCCGCTGGAAGATTGTTTTCGAGTAACTTCACGTCATTGTGCGCATCGAGTGTCTTGATGTACTCCCGTGCAGCTAAAGAAAATGGTTGTTTGGCTTGAGGCCATAGCATCCACGTGAAGCTGGTCTCCGAAAGTGCCGATATGCGAGGTAGACAAGCGCCATGATCAATTGGAACGAGGGAAACCTTCTTGCCAGCTAGTGACTTCGTTA
>NBNE01000245.1:0-29346 GCA_002215365.1 Phytophthora megakarya
GAGAACCAGACCGAGACCCAGCACCAGCCAGCGCGACCAGCCCCTTACAGTAACAAAGTGATGAGGAAGGCTTGGTGGTGGATCCGTTTCAAGGGGTTCGTTTTTTTCGTCACGCATGTGCAGGAGGTCATTAACGTTGGTTATCATATCTACTATCCCGGTAGCACAGCCAAACTGTACTTTGTACAGTGCAATCTTCTCTAAACCATTCAGCATACTGATTGTAAAGCCTCCATCGATTTTTAAGATCTGTATGACGTTTGTGTCAATAGCGACTTCTTTATCGAATGAAAACGCAAACTGCCTGCATGCCACTGGCACCCTCCTCAATGTTTATGTTTCAGTAAATTACAGTGGAAGTTATCACCAGGACGTACTGCGCCAAACATGAGTTGTAAATGGTTTGAAAGTCGGCTTAATTCAGAGCATTCCTCTGCAATAAGTGTAGGTTTACCATTAAGTGAGCGGAAAGTAATAGTCATGCATGCCGATATTTTTTCACAATAGTAAGCACAAGCCACCGCTCTTTTGGAAAATTGTAATCTTCGTCGTCTTGTGTATTTAGTTACGATGCAATTTCGACACGGTCTGTTTTAAACGACCCGTAGATTCCAAGCGAGTGTCTGAAGTAATGGAGCGACTGGTTTATGAGGTTTCAATGCCTTCGTAAGTCCTTTACTTTTGTAAAGGACTTATAGAACTTCCTTTCCATTAATGACTTGTAAGCGTACTGCAGCTCGATATCTAATTGATGGAGACCTCATCACACTCGCATCAAACCGGGTGCACACACCTATGGAATTCTTGTTGCTAAACCTTTGAATTTACCAGTCATTTTCCGCTCTCCATCCGTGGTTTTACCGATCATAGCAGTTTTCCAACTAGGACACATGACATCAAGAACGGCACTTGGAACGTTAAACATTGCGATTCTGGTGTGAGCTCCAAACATTGGAATAGCAAGTAAATGAAAGTTTAGAATAGAATCACGAATACAAAGGCGGAGCCGTACGTCTAAGTATGATACGGACATATGTGCGGACATAGCCAGGGCCAATGAGAATGCCCACACGCGTTTGAACAAGGTTTTGATCTTCTGCAGGTTGATCATGCACGATAAACAAACTTATTTAGGCGGAAGCGATGGCGTGCAAGCACCCATTTATGGTTATCCTGTTCCATTTTGTAGAAGTGAGAGTTAACAGAACCATTCAAAAAGATATCCCAATACACATGTAATCCGCACGCAAATAAAACTCTGGATTGGAAATGTTGATCACGCAATTGGGTCCCGCTATCATATACCTTTGGTTTAGCACGAAATTGTGTCTATGCAATATTATCATCAGCCGAAACAAAAAATCGCTCAAAAATTCCATTGCCAATGTACAGGTCAATAGCAATTAGTTTAGCAGCCTGGGTTGCAGGGTAAATGAAATCATGTTCTCTCAAAAAGATGCATTTATTTTTAAAACGATTGTTTGGCTTTTGTCGCAGTTACTGATATTCGCTCCATTTCTTAAGATGCTGACCGACCCGGTGTTTGTGATAGTGCTCGGTCCTGAATGAAAATCGGATAGTACTTGTAATTGGACGTCGCATTTGTTGAGACCGGTTTTAGTTTCTCGTCCAGAGCCAGATCAAAAGCGACACAATACTGCACTCTTGCTAGTAGCTGATTCGCGCTCACTAACTTGAAGGCCAAGCTTTAGCACGTGTCCCTCTTAAGAAGGAGTGAAACGGTGACTAGATCCTGTGTCCAACGAGCTTTGCTGAATTGCTTCGTAAGAAATATACCCCTTCGTCTTAGCTCTATTTCTTGTCATGCCGATATCGAGATTATGGGAGGGAGCGGTCGAAGAGGAGGTGTTCCTTACAGGAAGGAAGTTGGATTGAATAGTCGCACTAAGAATGGACAATTTTTGAGAACAGGACTGTGGTCAAATGCACATTTTTATTGGGAAATCCAAAATAAATATGCCTGGACATCACGCATGCCCATATTGAAAATTGCAGGTTCCTCGCGAGCAAGTAATGTGTCTACGGATGTAGGTGCTGGAATATACCCTTCACATTCTTTCCGAACTGTTTCAATTTCGCCATTACCTTCTGTTCGTTTGTCATTATCGAAAAATGGAAAATGTATGGAGTTAGTAGCGACTGTCATTGCAGATATGTCACTAGCTTCACTATGTTAGTCCATTGTTGCGTACGCGTCTTCTTACGATTTGTTTCTGTATAGCTGTCACGGTGTTGATGCCACGGTTGACATATCCCCGGTACCGTTATGACTGCTGCCAGTACCTCCCCCTGCATCTCCAGGGCCCAAGTGACGTTGGGAAGTTGGAGAAATCGGGTAGATAAAGTATTCATTATTATTGTTGGTATTGCGCTCGCAGTACTCAAATATTTTTCTTAAATTGGTCACGTTCTGATTTGTGTAACTGGGCTTGCTGCCAATTCGTTTGTTGCTATTTGATGCTGTCGGGCTTTTGTGTTAGCCCGTCACTATCACCGCTGGTCGCTTTCTAGTTCGTTCCTTTCAATCAGTCCTACTGACATTCGACGCTGACTGGATACCAAGCGTTAGATACCCTGTTGCGGTCGCCTTGAAACTCAATAGGCATACCAGTCTTATACATGCGGACTGCGTTCGCTTCAGGTACATACTCATTCTCATCGTGTTCGTACCATCCTCTGTATAGTACAGAACTCACGTTTCTTTAATTTGTGCATGTCGTTCATTAATATTCCTCTAGCCCCCGACGGAGAGTGACGCGACGTCAAGTGCTCTCAACGATGCGATCGGGATGTCCGTGCAAAACACAGCTTCTTCGTGAGCAATGGAATATAGCTTTGGAGGGTCCTCGTCCACCAGGTGTAGTTGCATGATTTCTGCCGTCGTCGCTTGATCTTCAGGGTCGAATCCATACCCATGAAGTGTTGAATTCGTAGAGTCCACCCTGAATTTTCCCATCTCTGATGATTTAAATCTTCGTCTTCAGGACGGTCCCGTTTCTGGTGTATTTCGTGAAAATAATACATATATTCTCCATCGAGAGTTAAAACTGTCAGCGACGAAGGACCCTTGACATTTTTTCTTCAGTAGTAAAGTAGACGCTGAGGGTTTGCTCGAGCAAAATATCACGTGTTGTTATGGTCACTTGTTGCTTCCATGGTGAATGGCCGATCGATTGTTATCCGTCAAGTTTAGTTTGCCCTTCTTGAATAAGCCATCATACCTGCTCTTCGGGGTCTTCTGGTAGTTCTCGTTCATGCTTTATTTCAACCTAAACTGCTGATTTAGCTTACCCTTGCCTATTTGAGCCTACCTATTCGACGCTTCACTTACATACAGTCGACGCTCGCTCCAATGCTAGTGCTGATCTTGAACCCATCGGCTGCTCCACCTTGTATCTGTGCCCTTTCCACAATTGACAGCGCTTGACCCACCACTTGTGGTTGTCGCGAAGCGAGACCAGTGAAAATCATGTGATCGCGGTTCCCAATACCACTGGCACCCGGACACCGACAAACGAAGGGGGTCCTCCGATGATCCGTGATCTGGTTGTGTCCTTGCTAACCTTGTGTACCCGACGGCGGGCGAGTTACGCTCTCCTGGGTGACTCGTTCGATGTATATCCGAAAAGGATAGAACGCAGGGCTTGATATAGCACGGATCTCTTCGCTCTACCTCGTTTAGGTTGATCTCGCTAGCTGACGAGTCCTTGAGTCGCGATCGAGCTGCCTGGTGGTCGAACCAGGTCTTTAAGTGGTCCAAATGCGGAGATCTTGCTCCTTCTTTGATATGCTTGCGCTTTCAATAGCGGGGAACTTGTTGGGTCGAGATCCGTTGCAATCGTTAGGTCAAGCAAGCAATGTCTTCAGATTACCAAAAAACACCTGAGGACAAGTCACTAGGTAGGGCAAAGCTGGCCAATATATTATCCAGTCTTAACCGCTACGCTAGGGCCTATGTCCTTACCGTCTACGCGCTTGAGGGGCCAAAAATTATCCCCGATTCCAGGCGAAGGCGGACACTTGTGTGGCTTAGAGCAAATTCGAGTCTGTTTACTTTTATCCCTATGTTTCCTAACCCATCCTCAGCTGCTTTCCTACGATTACCTGACATCTGAATACATACCTTATCTTGGGATGGGCGATCGCGATCGGACCTTGTTCTGACCTCGATCGGCGATCACGATCGGACCTTGATCGGGCCTCGATCGGCAATCACGATCGGACCTTGATCGGACCTCGATCGGCAATCACGATCAGGCTCCGATCGGCCTCGATCTTTGACCACAATCGATGATCTCAATCATAGCTCTCGATCACGATCGGAAACGTTGCCCCGGACTCTTGGGCCATCGCTCGCCGCCGTCGTGCGGTGATCTCCATCGCTGCCGCTCGCCTTGGAGCGCATGCCGACTGCCTCCCGGCGATCCCATCCCGCCTCCTTCCCAGGGCTCCGGATCGGAATCTTGTCTTGATCTGGGGTTGCGTATCCCTCGCATGTCTTGATCGGTAATGGATGGGCCCCTAACGTAGCCGTTCCCATTTGATCTCGGTCCGTTGTTCCGCTATAATTCAGGATCGTCGATCGAGCGGCTTCTCCCCATGAATTTTCCTTGATCCGGCATTCTCACGATACAATATGGGTGGGTCGCCATCCATCATTACGTCGGGTTGATCTTGGGTCATCGGTAGTCGATCTTGGGTCATCCGTAGTCCCCATCACTCACCGATGTCGTCGCACCTCAGATCTTGGGGAGGCGACTTGATGTCTTGGTCTAGAGTGGGATTTTTGTCCCCTGGTCCGTCTCTTTCTCTCGAATTTGCAGCCGCCGAGATTGCTTTTCTCGTGAGATTTCGATCGAACTTTACCACATGGTCGTCGGTTTTACTGGAATAGGCGTCGAAGGATGAGCTCCGTGGTAGTTAGATCGCGTTTTGAACACCCCGCCATAACGCCAGGGGCACCAACTTATTATTTTATCTATGGGAACCCGAACTACTGCGAATAGCATCTTAGCTTCTGCACAAGTGTGTCCAATCAGCACACATTTTTCATGAAAATGTCATGCGAAAATGACGTTATTTCATCAGTCAAATTTGGATAACGTTCGTGGTTGTCTGACACCCCCTCGTCGTTTTAATTGCTTCACGGACATGGGAACACTTTTCTATGCAATAACCTGCTTTTACCAGGACCTGTCACGGACTTTCGCTGCTCTTCCCGAGCGATCTGAGGTCTCTTGCCAACGTCATTTTAAGCTGTTTATCTCCTCCCGCAACTTTTGTACGCTCACTTGGAGTTAGGCTTGATAATCGCGTTGTCGCTTGTGATAACGAGCTTGGTTGGTACAGTACTGCTCACGTTGTGCTGGGGGTATTGTAGTATTTGACGCACTGACGTTTCGGGTGTTAGGAGAGTATTGTTACTCTTAGTGACATTCTTCCTCACAACTGCGCGAGCAAATGGAAGGATACAGTTTTGTATCATCTACAAGTCCTTGATGTATCAAATTACATCTGTTCATCAGAAGCTAACAATGTTTACGAGATGGTAACCAAGCGCTTGATCGACGAGAGGATCGCTTGTATAGCTGGTAATATTAAAATTGTTCTATAGACTTGCTTTTGGTAACAAAAATTCGGTTCTAACACATTTTCGCGGAGGCTTGGGTGCCTAGTTAGACATTTCGCCGAAGCTTCTCAACACTACCGTGCTGACTACATCAGCATGTATCATTGTTGGCAACGATGGCAGTAACGAATACTGGAACGTATGGTTGTGGTAAAAAATCTAGTTTGGGTGGAGGTTGGATTTTGACCGAAAGTATTACAAAGGCTCTAGCACTGAAGGCTGTAACTATGTTTGTTGAAAATGCGTTTGAACGACCATCTAAGCGATTGCATTTCTCAACAACGCGAGTATGGGTGTGTTTAAATTGTGCTTTAGTTCGGGGTGTAGCAGGCTGTGCGGAAAATGTCAAATTACATCATGAGAGATGTGTGGCCATGAAGATCGATGGCATTCTAACGTAGTTGCGTATCCTATCTATTGGATGAGTAAACTAGCTCACATACGAGTCTAGGCTACCGAAAGTACTTCAGTTGTATGCTCGCTCAGTACTCGTATTGCAACGCCGATTACTGTTGGCGCATTCGAAACCTAGTTGAGTGGTAGGATGGAAGCAAATGATTGGATACTTGGTATATATACAAAAAAGAAAGGAGAGTTGTTATTTTATAATTTATATACAGTGGACGTGAAAATTTAAATGAGGTATATACAAAGAACTCAAGTTGATACATTTTGTCTTTTTCAGTATTCCATCACTTTGAAGTTTAGCATTTCGACAGCCACTAACAGACTAGTGCTGTGGTTAATAGCAACAATGTCCCCCGTTATATCCCTTGCTATTTCGCTTTCTGGTGCGCACTCAAAGAAAACAACAACCAATCAGCTGCTGGCTCAAGGTGTACTCCAACACCATCTTTGGGGTCGGTGTGTGAGTAGCTGCGTCTGATCTGTCAACGCCTGACGCCTGTCGTGCTCCTTAAATCCTCCGCCAACTTGGCCTGTACAACGGGTACGGATATGGTCATGACCGGGACGGTCACCATTATCACGATCACAGTCACCACCACTACTACCGACGCCAACACGTTCATGACCACAAGAAGCACCATCACCGCGACAACGACCACTACCGTCGGCTAGAAGGCAAGGATGACTTGGACGGCCACAATACATATGACCAAGAATACAATAACTACGACCACAAGGCTATAAAATTAAAGTATTGCCAACGTTAATGTAGGTAAAACAGTAAAATCAAGTCTTAGCTACCGCAAGAGTCGGAACGATGCAGCGCCATTTTACTTTTTTAATAACATTTGAAAATATGTGATGATGCATCTTTCCAATTAATACAGTCCAATTATTTTGAATTTGGGATAATGAAAATACGGTTAAAACTTTTAACAAGTATCATAACACGATAACTATGTGAAGCCCGAATGAGTCGTTCACAACGCATGGCTTTCAAAATCAGTCTTTGTAAGACCCCCTTCATTCGACGTTCACAATGCCGAAAGAAGGCACTACTTGCTCGTATACAAACACTTACAAGCTGCGTGTAGTATACGATTATCTAGCTGCAACTACAAACGGCATGGCCAGGAAAGATTTTTACTGTATTGTGGCATAGAGCCCCATTTTTCCGAAGCCAGTTTTGCTCTCCGGTTGTTCACAAAAATCTCGAAGTACTCATGTCAAGAGGTCTTTGGTCCCCGACTCCTCGGTCCGAGTACGCAATATTGGCAAATATACGACCTAGACAGGTCCTACCCATAGTGTCCCCAAGTTGAAATATAACGAGTCCAAGTTTAGCAGATCCTAGACTTATCATACGTCTGAGTGTTGCACCGGATGCATACTGGCGCCTAATTTCATTCACACTTTTCCCTCCAAGCACACAGAGCTTAATTCTTCGTATTTCCAAGGAACCCGAAGGTCCTCGCCATTAAATGAAGGGTTCATGGTTCGGGGACTCTTGTTCGTAGACAGTTCCTCAGGTAAGCCTAAATCCCTTTTGTTGGATCTTCCCAAGGTAACACTACGCATTCCACATCTGCCAATCTCGGAGCGTGGTCTAGCCGACACTTCATATTTTCAGGGCCTCGCCCTTTGTTGACGACTGCCGCTGGTTGTGTCTCTCCTTAAGACGTGGCGCGTATACTTAGTTGCGTATTAAATCTGTCCTGCACTCGGGTAGTGTCCCCGAATGATTATTCGTTTAACTACATATCTGGTCTACTGTATCAAATCAGGACATTCCTGGAAGTCAAAAGGGATTGACCGTTTTCGGGTCCAAACAACCGTTTCGAGGAGTGTACACAACATGAGGTGCTCCGGAGTTTTATTATCTCATAGTAATCTTCTACGGATTCATGGTCCCCGGGAAATTTCCTGTTCGTCAGAAAACCTCTATCCAAAGGGAACTTCGTTTTTATATTCCAACTATGATCCAACGGCTGCGTCGTAATCCCCGCTTGCGTTCGGTCACGGAAACAAAGCTTCCAAGCGCTAAGTTACACTATCCAGGAGGTGAAGCATCCCACACCTCAAACGTGGAAATGCAAACTTGACGAACTTTTGGCTGCTACCGAACGGCAAGGAGCGGCTCATCCATCCCGTGCATCCAAGTTCACAGTTGGAGGTAGTGTGCGGATTGTTAAAGCAGTCCCATCGAAGATGTTTAGCGGTTTTCATAAGGAGCGCGTCATGAAGGACAAGCTACAATGCGGAAAAAGATTACTCAAAAGATAACAGCCTTTGTACCAGATACAGTGGGAACACAAAGTTTGGAGGTCCAACTGACACGATACGGACGCCTCATGCGTGGTGCTGGTCTTACAATCCGGTGCATTAGCCACTCAGGGCAGAAACCCCGTAGAAAGTTTCAGCAAGTTAGTCTCATGTTTGTGTCTGGGGTTGGTAGATGGGGGTCCATGCACTTCACAATTCATCGTGACACGGTGGTGATGGAGGGTAGTGGCGTTACTGATCTACTATATCATAACATATCCGACTAGAGGACCTATCGGACCTGTACCATATTCATGGTACCTTTATCTTTGGGATAGTCAACTTATGTAATGTTCGTGTGAAAGGTACGTACTATGTAGGACACAATATATACACTGCGTCACTGTTTGGAGGTTGCAAGGGCAAGAAGAAGTCCTCCTAAATCTCCGAGTAGGAACCCGACGGCATCATCATAGCTGGGCTAACAACACTAACTGGACTAGGAACTCGACGTGCTGGACACCGTCAATGGCCAAGGTGTCGTGGGGTGACGCGGCGACGTTCCCAACAAGAGTATGAGTGGTCCCTGCTGGTCGCCGCGACAACGGCGATGAAACGAGCAGTCTGCAACCAGGACCAACGCCGAGCTGGGAAGTGCGATGGCATGCACTGGTTACGGCCAGTGTAAGAAGCCTCTGGCCAAATATAATCTAGATCACGACGAACGTTCCGGACGTCCCAAACACTGAATACGGCAACGGAAAATAGATCATGGACCCGCGTGAGTACTACTACACGCCATTGATCGCGGTCGCGACAACATCAAGATCCTTGGTACGATACAAAAGCTAATTAAAAAGTTACAAGTAAAATTACCATTAAAATTGTAATAGTAATAATTACCGGTCAGCTGTACGCTGGAGTAGCCGTTCAAGTGCCTGACTTTCGCTTTCAAGTGACGTTTGGTGAGATAGGTAGGTGTCCATCCACTCAGCGAAGTTTTCATGTATGAAACGTATCATTCTAGACGTTGTCAGAAACTGTAGCATAAAATTTATGTTAGAAGTAGAATTTCAGATTTGAAACAAGAGAACAAAACTTAACTCTTCCGCGCGACGAGTGTCCATCATGAAGTGACCAGGGCAGGAGTGAAAGGAAAGCTCTCCTTTCGCCCTTGTCACTTCGTCGTTTTCCCGAGCTTGTTGCCCTTCAACTCTCGGAGCTCAGCTCTATCCTTCCACCAGCCGTGGACGGTATGATGCCGATCAGCTTAACGAGAGCTACCGCAGCCAACTTTGTCTTGACAGCGTATCCACACTGTTTGCGGCCCGTGGACGAGGTAAAACGGACGGTTGGTAGGCACGGAACATCAAAATTAGCTATCTTCCAGTCAAAAATTAAAAAGACATGATCGGTATATTATTTTCGTTATAAAAATTTTAATTGGTTAAAATATTTTAGTTGTTCAGACACCAACTTAAAGAAAATCTGTGTTATCGGTATCCCGGCTTTTTTGGTATTGTCGGTATACACAGTTCTCACAAACTGTGAGTCGTCGTAGAAGGCTTAGCAATGATATGTCTAAGCACGTTGGTGTGCGTTTGACTGGTCTTGAGAAGTTCCACGACTTGATGAAGACTCGGATTCTTCTTGGACAAGTCCTTTGCGACATGTATTCCTTCAACTAGTCCTCTCTCTTCAGCGCATAAAGTTGTTGTCTCCGCTTTGGCATTCGATCCAGGGCCGCCTTCCTGATAGTCTTGGAATTTCTTGTATTGTTTGGAGATGGTCGAGACCGGCATGAATTATCGTGAATATTACTCATCCAATTTACATCCAACTAAAACCCGCTAGCATATTGGGGAAGCACCAACGTACCACGTTCATTAAACGCCACGTAGTAGTAAAATAACGTAACATATCGAGAGAAAAATGGAGTACTCAAATAGCGAATTCTGCGGGAGAGACTCAACGATACTATTGTGTTGAAGTACCAGACACTTACTTAGGACGAATATATCGTCGGGGCTAACATTACGCTCTTACGTCTAACATGTTTGCATAGTACGCCTAAAATATGACGCGCAAGGATGCTGGTGATATATTTGAGAAGGTTCAGCAGTCATATATGCCTAAGGCGTATGGTGTTCTCGGCCGTGCGACCGCGGTGATAATTACAGCTATTAAATACGAACTCTCACTTCTAGGGATCTTATCTACTTTTCGAGATGGTCAGAGCATACCTAGCCCCAACGATTCGTCGCCTTCGCTATACTCCGTTGCGATTGTGCGTATTAAAAGGTCTTTCGGTAGATGATAAGCTTGTTCTGCCATTTGAGGTTTGTCCAAACTACGCGTCTTCACCGGGCCGAATGATTTGACTGAACGAGCGCTTCGAGCCATATGGCTATTCTCCTGCTAGTCGTGTGCATCTACCGTTGAAGTTTACTTGGTTTCAATCGCATTTGATTCCGCGTGCACGCAAGCGACGTTGTACTGGAAGATTGCTTGTTTTTTCTGTTACTTTCGCAGACATATCGATCTCCGAGGAGGCATTTGTTGGGGGATCAACTCCAACAACGCGTACTTCACGCACACGTTACCAAATATGAAGAGTGGTTAGGTATCTGAGATGTAATCTCAATCCAATGGTTTGTTCATCCAATGACTTCATGAGCCTAGCTCATGAAGCATTCGCTCGCGGTATATCTTGCTCAAGTTCAGGAAAATCTGACGAATTCATCGTTTTCATTGCGGATAGCCATAATAAATTGTTATCTCGATGCTTTGAGAGTACTAAAAATGCTTTTGACTCATTCAAAATATCCACTTATAAATAGCCAGTAAACAAATTAAAACTATTTTATTTATCTAGCTTTACGTATGTAGCGGATGCCTATAAATTATTGCCACGGGGAAGTCATTGCACGCGCTGAGACCCAACCCCACCGTCCGGTAAGAGCGGGGACCAGCGGAGCGGCTGCACCTTGGGCTGCTCCTTATCCTCCTGTAGTAACCCGTGCACCAGCTCTCACATTCGGCCAACATCTTGCTACGGTCCTGTACTACATCGTCGTTCTTACAGTATATGCACCACGGAGCTCTCCTTGCAGCCGTGAAAGGCGGTTGAATTCGTGCACACATATGCTTGTGCTTCGATCTCCTTTACTGACGAGACAATACTTGATAACGCCATATCCATGCGCAGTCGGATTGACCATTGCTAGCTGACCCAGTGTTGTCATCACCACCGTTTTGGAAATTAGCCTGTCACCGCAAACTTCATATGATACCATACCATCAGAAATTCGCCAAGCGTTTCAGAATCATCTTAGCTGGAACAAATGAACCGAGTTCATGGCCAGATGGGTCGTACTCGCATACGCATACTTCTTGGTAATTGTCTGTATCTTAGGGTATAGCTTCTAGAGGGCGAAGCATCGTTGATCACAGGGGGGTTCGATGGTACTCTGGATGTGGCAACAATCAAATACATTCTTGAGGTAACTTCCAAATTTACAGACGCCTGCGCAAGTTAAGCCCAGCTCCGGGAGAAACCAAGGATCAGGGGTGGGTTGTGGAAGGCCTGAACCCCCTGGCATACGATCTTCAAGTAAGTACGAAGGGTTGCCGAGTCATTGTATGGCTACAGCAACGATCATGGCAATGATACGAACTGAGGAGGAAGGTAGTACAGATCGAGCAAGCGTGGAGACACCAGCGCAATTGGTAACATTAGCTGGCGAAGAGGGTGATGACGGAGGGTGGTCCTCAGTGCACAGAAAGGAAAACTTGTATTTGGCTCGAATGGTGCACTCAACGCAATTCAGATTTGTCCCACGGCGAACAATTCACGGAGCGATTGATTTGCTGGAGGCAGCGAAAACAGTAGCGCAACACAGAGAAGACCTAGGTGACGCACAAGGGCTGATGTTGGACTTCGCAAAGGCATATGACTCACTGGATCGCTGCTTCATCCTGAGAGTACTTAAAGCTAAAGGATTTCCACCGAAGTGTTGCCAGGCTATACAAGCAATGTATGAAGGGACCACCGCAAAGTGTTTGACAAATGGAGAACTTTCAAGAGCAGTGTCGGTGGCCAGTGGAATCCGGCAAGGCTGTCCGTTGGCTCCACTTTTCTTCATTATAGCAGTTGACCCGCTCTATGATGAGATTGAACACACCCAAGGCCTGCAAGGGATCGAATTGCAATGTCAAACGGAACGGAATGGAGGGTATGATGAATCGCATGATGTCGAGATATTCAAGGATGCTGGTTATGCTGATGATACAGCGATATATATTGCCAGTCGAGACCAGCAACAGGACGCGATTCAAGCGGTAGGGCGTTTTTGCTGGTCTTTGGCTTAATGTTATGAAGTCAACAGCAGTGACGCTAGGGAAAAAGGGGTTAGCACCGGAACAGGGGATCTGGTTGCCGATATGGACAGTGTCAGATACTTGGGACATTAGATAGGAGGCAGGGATACCACCACGGCAATATGGAAGAAAGCAATTGGGCAGTGCGTTCCAGGCTCGCGCTGGCTGCAGTCAAGACAAACATGATCCAGCAGCGGGCAGCTATAGCCTCAGCCATAGGGATTCCGAAGTTACTGTATGTGGCGAAACATGCATGGCCACCAGAAGAGCTCCGGAGAAAAGCAGACAGATACGTCAGAAATTTCGTCTGGAACTCGATTTTTGGGGACCCAGGAAAGACGCCAAAGGGATGGATGTCAGCGACGGTCGCAGAGCTGGATTCACAATCGGGGGGGGCTTGGGAATCTCGAATCTGGATACGGAGTTGATAGCAATGAGCGCGTCAACAGTCGGTCAATGGGCTGTGAGTGATGGACGCATGGCACAGGCGACCGGGTCAATACTTCAAGTGGATGGCGTCAGGACAGCGGGTCACCTGGTCCCAATACAAAACGCCCCAAAGGAAGAGATCATTAAGTCCATGTGGGAGACGGGAAGGCCATTGGTATCGTACCTCTTAGGTGGTTCTGGAGTACATGGGGAACAGGACGACAAGGCAACCGTGGAACTACGGACTATCCGTAAGTATCAAAATGGGCTGAGGACGAAATGGACAAAAGAAGGGCTGCAGCCGGAGTGCGAAGGAAACCTGAAGGAAGAAGTTAAAGGGCGATGAAGGGACAGAATACAGCAACGAGGGCTGTTCAGTCGTAGCACCGTCCATCACCTTTCGATAATCGACCTCAAGCTGTGGACAGCGACAGGAGAGCGACTCAAATGAAGTAAAATGGGGAAACTGGGTTTGAAAGCAAAAACAATGCGGTTTTAGGACGTGATGATCATTTCGACTGGTAGCAATGAGACAGTCACCTTCAAACCAGTAACACTGCGGATTCCGATGGCAAGTGGTTTTGCCCACCAATTCAAGGAATTGTGTCTGTGCATACAGATACCGCTGAGCCTTTTGAACACACGATCATCGGATATCCTGCGCTAATTGCTAACATTCATAAACCAATTTAAAAGGAGTACCGCCTTTCCATTTTGGACCTCTGTGAAATTCAAAACTCCCGCCCAAAAGCTTAGCATCCACACAACTCAATCAACCTTGCAGCACACAACCGTCATGGGCCATCCACAGCAGTGAACCAAAACCAAGTGGATGACACTTGCACAGAAGTGCGAAACCATCGTCAAATTCCACCAGACAACTCCACCTCCGTCGTTGTTGGCGCTGGTGCGATGGGCTCACACCACGTTCTCGCTGCCTAACGCTCCTTCGAGGTCTACTATCATGTACATTCTTCGAAAATCCAACGATATCAAGTGCAAACTCAAAACTTCGAAGACTCCCAAAGCAATGTGCTTAATCTGCGGTGTCCGGAACTAGAAGCCCGCTTGGAAAATTCATCGAGGAGACAGAAAGAGACCACGTTCACCCGTCTCACGGTCTCATCCTCGAGCAGGCAAAGGATATTTTAATGAGTATTCAAAGTGTTCCTGCAGTAAAACTTTGTGGTGGTTGGATGGCGAGCTTTTTAAAGGGTCATGGCCTACGATCCCGCACGCTCCACGGTGAAGCTGCATCTGTGAACCCGGCTGACATTGTCTAAGGCCGGATGGCGATGCAGGATGTGACTAGACATTTCGCACTTCGAGATGTATGGAATATGGATGAAACAGGATTATTATATCGGGCTGCAACAACACGTGGCATATGTAAATTAGGCACGGCAGGACTCAAAAAAGGATAAAACGCGCATAACGCTGGCCTCAGCCGCGAACGCTGACGGCTCCGAGAAGCGTGATGTGTTCTTCATCGGTAGAGCGAAGAAATCATACTGCTTCAAAGGCAAGGAAGGTTGGCAACTGGGCTACTACTAACGCAACAACAAAAACGTTTGGATGACGATGACGTTGTACAGCGAGTGGGTGCGCGTGTTTGACAACGATATGAGGAAGGAAGGTAGGCAGACCTTACTACTGTTCGACAATACATCTTCCCACGTGCTAGACGACAGTGGAGTGCTTACGAACATCATCGTTCAGAAGCTTCCGCCTAATACCACATCCAGCCCATGGATGCTGGAATCATCGCTGCGTTGAAGAGTTGCTACCGGATTAAGCTCTACCGTCTTGCAATGTATCGTGACCTTCGATCGAGACCAGAGATTAAGCCCACAGGAAAGACGGTTTATTACGTGGACCAGCTACAGGCGATGAGGTGGGTATGTGAAGTCTGGGCCACCGTGAAGAAAGAAACTATTGCCAATTGTTTCTGGAAGTCTGGGATCGTATTTGCCGAGAAATTCGCTACACCTCCCGAGCGTCGAACAAACATTTGTATACGTGACATCCTGAGCTGAAGTTCAAATCATTAACTGCTATATCGAATGTCCTTAATACAATTTATAACCTTTAAGAACTTGCAAAAAGGGCACTGTTCAAAAGGCTCAGCAGTATCTGTATTTGGGGGAGATTCGTCAGCAGGATAACTGGATGGATGTGCATCACAGGCTATCTGACAAGCATCACATCTTCGAGCTAACTCCACAGGCAGAGTGGTGGCAACCCGATACCGTGCTGCTCTCGTGGGGTTCCAGCACGCAAGAACTTTGTGTGACGCGAATTGACAAAGGACTTCACACAGGAGTGGAGAGTGTGGTCTCTACGTCGTTGAATGTGAAGCAAGAAGAAGTATGGATCTCCCCACATCCGTGGATCATCAAGCTGAGAATGCTGTGGACAGGAAGCCGTAGGTGGTCGCAGTCCAGGAAAAAGTACAAGAACATTATCAATCGATGTCAGAAGCAGGAGGCACAAACCGCGATGCGGAGGGCGCAGAAAAATGGAAACAAGCCAATACAGAGATTGCAAACGCGCTCGGGGAGCTCGCATAAAAACCAATTCAAACTCTTGAAGGGGAAACAGCCTACCACTAGCACAGACGTGGACTCGATTGAAATGTAGACACCTGAAAGTATGGGTAGGAAGAGATAGCCGCTTCCAGCGTCTGGAAGAGGGGTGTATGGAGACAGGATGCCGTGGTGAAGAACACCTAGCTTGGGGATATCCAGCAGCAGCCGTGCTGTGGAAAGATCTATTGGATATGTGGAGTTTCTCGTACCCGCACAGGCGACCGGGGTTCGGAGAGGACCCGGTAATAATACGTGCATTTTTCTCCATGGAATTGGTTTTTTTGTCAACGTGGATTCTGGAGTGGGCAAAGGACCAAAAGCTGGAAATGTGGGACCAATTGCAGCAAACGGTAAACGAGATGTGGGCCATCGGGTGTGCGGTGGTATTAACGGCTATCCGGAGACGACGAATTGATTTAGCCCATCCAGAGCTGGGTGTTACGGAACAATTAGGGTCATGCAGGAGACGCGCCAGGGTTCAAATACTTGAAACATTGTGGAGATATCGGCAGGGCTCTTTTCCTTGACGACGAATTCTTACCAACGGCTCACTGTCGTTAATCACCTCCTGCGGATGATGATACAAAAAGTAGCGTGGAGGGACGTTCGAGTGGACGTTGAAGTGACTAGAGTATTAATCTTTGATGGAGGGTCACGAGGTAACTCAAGACCAGGAGGAAGCGGGAGCGTTGTTGTGGAAGTTTTGGACGTTCATGAGAGAGTGAGACCGGTGTGGGCTGCTGCAACATCGTTGGCAAACAAAGGGACCACCAACAACGTAGCAGAATTTGTAGGCCTTCACTGAGGTCTGAGCAGAGCCGTTGGAGCAGAAATGGAAAAGGATGCATGTGGTCGGTGACAGCGCGATGGTGTTGAGCATGATTCAAAGGAGGAAACAACCCAAAGTCAAGAGACTCCTGCATTGGTACCGTTTAACGAGAAGGCTGGCGGACTTGTGTGAAGTACAATCTTGGACACTCCACCATAGACAACATAACAAGATTGCCGATTGGTTGGCTAACTACGCGATGGATAACAGAGCAAGCGTGGAAGTCAATTGGCTGCAAATTGCTGAGTGAAACAGGCTGGAGAATGGTGTGCTCAGCAGGATGGACGATGACTGCAAGCAGTGGATCACCCCGAAAAGAAAAATGGAGAAATTGAAAGGGCCAGTGTCAGAGGACGACTAAAGCGGAGTCACGATACTAGGGTGGATGAACTAGCCACCTAGAATGGATATTAGAGTTCTCTACATTTGGAGTATAACACAATATACCTCACAAATCCAAAAAGATACATTCTTGAGATGTCGTCGGTGGCGGTGTAAACATCTTGAATAATAGCAATCTTTGTCATCTTTTTATTATATATTCTATGATTGGTACAGTGTAGTAAGGTAGATTACCCAGGTCAAGTCGATTCAACCAATCCTCAAGGGAAGTTTTGAGTAGAATTGCAATTATGTTGTTAGTACTCGTGTATCAACTGCAGTTTCAGAAATTTCAGTCTAGCGAAGCCCTAGTAACGGATAAAGATTTCTTCTCGTGTCAAATACTGCTAACGCATTTTAAGCGTATTTGGTTTTCCGTATTCTTATGCAGGTTGCTTAACACACGCATCGGTAGATACCGGGAGACCATATTCACCTGCATAGGTAGGATAAGCAAGTTCACGGTAGTTATAAAGTCTATGCTGGTAGATGATCAGTTTTCTCACATTTAGCCCATGTCGATTCACGCTACCAGTACCTTCTACCGTGTCACTTAGACAAGTTCATCAAGCCCAACGCACTTCATCATTGAGCTAAACATCGCAAGAACAGCAAGTGGGTGATTCTGATGCGTTCTTTTCTATAGTGCAAGTGTCGACTTGGTCAAGACCGGGGGGAAGTACAAATGTGGTCTGACATCGCTCGGTGGAAATTGAACATGGGCATACAAAACGTTTATTCACCCTAACGTAACTACGTTTAAAAAAGAATTACATCAAGTCACATGATATAATGAGTTAGTACTTACGTCACAGTACAGTTACATCGAAGCAATAAGACCTTCTGAGGAGATGTCGGTGAATAAATCGCCGAAATAACCGAGAGGACTGTTGCTGAGAGCAAATTTGCAGTCGATAAATTTGAATTTTCGCAACTGGAAAAACATTTTGCACCTGGTTTGGTATCCAGTAAATGGCAGAATCAGGACGGAATCCGGATGATTGTGTTTGAATTGATTATCAAACATTGTACTTACCTCAAATCCATATCAGTCCGGACGAGAGTAGCTAGACATCAGTAATCAATTCATTAAATTGAGACGCTAATTAAATGAATTGAGTGTAGCACATTCTGTCGAGTCCAGCGTGCGATTGATCGAAGCGCTCTCCATCACTCACGCAGTTGATTGCTTACCATCAAAACTATGGAATGATGATTCACAGATCGAACCATCGTAATAGCCAATGTCCAGAGCGAGTATTTCCATGGTTCGTGTGTGATTCCGTCTGCTCCGTCTGCTCCGTCTGCTTGGCTTGGTTGTACTAGATTCTCGAATGGAACTTGGTACAGTTTTCTTGACGAACTCATGAACGCGCATGTGTGTCTCATGATTAAGAAAGCTGAGGTAAACGGTTGGGGAAAACCTAGCGTATTGGACCTTTGCGATGAGAGATCTGCTGATTCAAGGCCATGGGCGTGAACACCTTGTAAATATGCTGGTTCTCGCTCGATCACTTGTGGTGAGCCCCAGACATTCGTACGGCGAGATGATGACCTTGGCTCGTAGCTTGTATATCGCTGGAACACACCCTATCTACAGTGGTCATGAAGCATAAATATGGTACTATCGATCCCGGTCGATAGTAGCACCCCCGCTCATTAGTGAATTGCACGAGAATCTCGTAGGGTGTGATCCGGGTGCTGTCACTGCGAGTTGCAACACATTGGCCATGGTGTCAGCACGAAGAATTTTGAGACTAGACAGTGGGGATCTTCATCCGACGCGCCGATTGCAGACGCGTGGTGGAGCAGGACCACTGCAGCCCAAACTGGACACACCGTTCTATGCCGTGATTATCTCAATTGCCTCGTGACACCTGTTCCCAGTAGAGCATTCTTACTCCCGCTAAATGTTTACTCCACTGTCGCTACCGTTTCATTGCACGTTGTACTTCCTCCCCATTGATCCCAGACGACAATATCCCACACTTGGAGTGTGTTTGTTTGCCATGCTCCCCTGACAGCTAGGCTTTCTGCACTTCTTAGCAGAAAGAAAATGCCCAACAGCACAGCACCACCAATGACGCGCTGTTGGTCTTTGTTGAAGTCGAGTCGAGCAAGGTTCATTCGAGCGCTTCGACGGTAAACGGGTTCGCGGGAGTTGGGTGGTCTACGGATGCGCTACATACCGGTGAGTGCGAGGTGGTGACTGGGAGTGAGTTGCGGATCCAAGTCTCCATAGGCATAAAGTTACCAGCGAATGTGGTTAAGCTTGGACTGAACGGAGTAAGCTGAAGTTCTGCATATCGGTAAACGGCCGCTCCAGCAGTAAATGCCGAAGATAGCCAACTGTAGGGATTGTCTTTGAGGAGCCCATTCTGACGGCCAAACCGATAGCCCGACGCTCTTGCAGAACGAGCACCACCGCCGCCACGTTGTTGTGTATTGTCGCCATGAAGGTTCTGCAAGGGACATATGCTGTAGGCTGAAGAGGTGCTTGAGTAGATCTTGTGGAGTGTAGGCGGGACTGCTACTTGCGACCAAAGCGTAGTTAGTTGCTGCAATAGTATCTCCTACTCACCCTCCTAGGCACGCGATCCTAAGTCTGTAAGGGAGTTGGAAGCACCCGGTAAGTGTTCTGCAGACACTCGCATCCCCCGTCGGGCTTCTACCACTCCGAACACGCTGTTCAGTTCTTGCGCATGTGGATCGCGGTTTGAGAGCGAGTTGCATCAGGAGACAGCCGATTAACTGACGATCCATAACCTGACGTGGGTGAGGTTGTTGCGAGCCTCAGGTACCCACGACATACCCGAGCACATGATGACGAATACCACCGAGAGCTGTTCTCGGACATTGATCGAGAACCGCTTCTCGTGAATTATAGCGAGCTCGGGGGGTCAAACTTGACTCGTAGGAATTGGTACGTCGCGGGGTGCAGAGCGCACAGTCCCGTGTTGCAGGCGTCCATATATACGTGAACCGCTGCTCCGAGGCATTGTCGGAGTGACTTAGAGGTACACCTTGGAGCTTGATCTTCTGCAGAGTGTGCTCAAATCATATTAAATCGAGATATGTATCTGGTGAGATCACTATTCTGCCCCACCGTGGAACTCGTCGATGAAGAGCGGCGAACCATTCTTCCAACGGTTCACATCAATACCTCGCTTAACGTCGTTCGTGAGTCGAATCGGCTCCCATCAAAGCTTGGACGCGATGTAGCGCGTTCTAAAACTTCTCAGTTGGCATCGAGACTCCTGGTCACTGTGTCCCAGTCCAGGTCTAACACCCGTGCTCTTGCGGACCATTCGCTGAAGTTCTTCTCGTTAATGGCGCGAGGTTCCAGTACGGATAAATGGCGAGCCGGAGTGCTGCTTCACACAAATGCAGGCGTTTTCGCGTGTCTTCCTTGACCAAGATATGGTTGTTAACCCATGTGTAGCAACAGAAGGGATCATCGTCTCCATCTCTTCGATCAAAAGTGGCAGGACTCTTGCGCCGGACCAGGAATGTGATGGCTCCTCCGACAACTTGATAGTGGGTTGGAGACCCTGGTCATCCGAACGGTAGCGTTAAATCAACTACAATGGCTTCCTGACGGTCTACCTTCCCCTTGAAACTTGCACACAGGTTTGTATGTCCGAATATGTCTCAAAAGGGGGCTTTGACATCCACACGCTTGATTTTGACGACTGCACCACGTCTGCAAGTCTGTAGCATTTCAATCCTGCGGATAGGGCAGATCGTTGATAACTCGTACTTCCACTTAAGTATCCACACCCGCCATTGGCACGCATCCGAACGGGCTGATCTGAATATTTTTCCACTTTTCCACCTACTGCAGCGTCTGCGTCGACCGACCACTAAGTAAATTCTCTTCTCTTGCCCGGCACGTATGCTCCCGAACAACGCGTTTTCCGTCACGGTGGCGGCCGTATGATTCCGCTTAACGTAGCGTCGCCGGGGCATGTCATGGTCTTTTCGGAACGAGTGCTGGACACCGACTCGGATTGTCGATAGCACAAGCGAGTGTAGTTCGTACCCGTGGCGTAGCCACACCAAGTGATCCCGTGATAGCGCTTTGTTCGGGCCATGGGCCGCAGCCGTTTGGTCCCTTCATAGGCAGATCGTCGATTCAAGCGTGAGGCACGAGATCCGGTCCGGACAGTACCCATAGGTACTCCTCGCCGATTTGACACATCGGACGGCCATCGTTACTGGTAGCTTTTTGCGTGACCGATGGAGGATCAACACTCACATCATCAAAAGCTGATGTGCGACCGGCCTGTATGTCTTGCTCTGCGGAACTTAGCTGCCCATCCAGGTGACTATGAACTGTCGCTACAACTGCCAGTGATATGTTCGTCGAAGCAAGTTATAGTAATTCTGTTCATAAGAGCTAGAGAACCGGCCAAATTCCTCCTAGGTTTTCTTCCACGTGAGCTTTTACCGCGCGGTCTAGCTTTACTGTCGGGATGAAGTGACGAAGAAACGGGTACGTGCAGAGGTCTGGTGAGGCTGATGAACGCCCTCGCCTTGAGATAAATCGCAAGCACATTTGCTTACAACCTTGACGTGGTGCCGCTCGACCGACTTCCACAGGTACCTGCCGTCGCGGTGTCGCCTTCCGCGAAGAACGCATCGATGGCGCAGGCATATGAGTGTCGGTATCCTCTCGTGACAGGGTTCCTGTCGTGTTGAGCTGGTACTGTGCCCCTTCCCTCTGTCGATCCATCCTCAGTAGCATGCCGCTGAGCTCCGGGTCTTGGAACGTCAACCGTCCCCTGACATGCAGCCGAGTAGTCGTCTGATGATCGATGTCTTGTTCGCAAGCAAGTCAATACGCATCCATGATGTTACTGAATCAATAGGCGAGTGACTTCACCTCGTCCGTCTCCCAGGGCTCATAGTCACTCCGTTCTTCGGCAAAATCCCCGCGGAGAAAACGAGTTGGCGAGTGTGACTGTCGAAGAATTCGTCGCAGTAGCTTCGCAGTACTCCCAGGGCCGCCTTTACATCACCATGGGATGGGTTCTTGGGCAGATGGGGAAGCTACACTTTGACCGAGAAATTGCGCACGTTCCGCTGAATGTTACTCGTATACTTGAGTCGGGGTGAGAGGTCGAATTGTCTGGGATGTAGGACGGAGAATCCGCACACACCAAACAGAAAGTGAGAGAGCCGACTGAGAACTGCCGGGTGCTCAATAAACTTAGTGGCTTGCGACACGCGAGCATGTTCAATATACGCATCAGGGGACTTAGCTCGGAGTTCGTCCGTGCAGATCAAATCATGAACCTCGCGCGGACGGACTGACGGCCGACAGTTGCGGCGGGAGTCCACACGATCGTCCGAGGTCTCTGTAGGTAACAGGTCGGATACTGTCGAATAGCACGGGAGCTGGCGGACCTGTGGCAACGGTCCCAGTTGACGGGTATAGCGTTACAGCAGTAGAGATCCGCACAGATTTAGCCTGATCGTCCGACACCTTTCTTGTTCTATTTTCGACCGCAACCGTCGGTCTTGGCACGAGATTGGGGCTAGGATTGTAATTTCGTTGGTTAAATACTTTTTTAGTGTTTCACGATGTTAAATGCAAATAAAAACGGTAAATACGCGATTATATATTCGTGCTCTGGATACAAATGCAGCAATCATTTACGTTAATAGTATGGGTAATTACGATAATGCACACAAGAAACAAAATTCGTTTGTTGCGAGTGGCTGATGTTCTGCGGCGGATATGCCGTTCACGGGCGATGAGATGGCGACGACGCTCAAGCTGCATGGAACTGGGTGAGATAGCGACGATGAAGACCATGCCGAGCTACGTGACCGTCTGCATGGGGATCTCGCTCCAGTGCACGAGGTTGAAGTCCAGGAGGGAGAGAGGCTTCGAGATGGAGGCTGTCTTCTCGACGGGGTCGACCCAGCCGTCCTGACTCCCTTCGTCGAGCGAGATGTTGCCGAGTGCCAGCAGGAGGAAGAAGAAGAGCAGCATGACCATGATGGCCATCGACAGTGCAAAGGGGTTCTTAAAGTTTTGTGAGACCAGCAGGAGTATCACGCCGCCCAGGAATCCCGGTGTATAGAGCAGAATGTTGTGAGCGCTCTAGAGCATGTTGAGCGTTGACGAGGAGTCGTTGACCACGAGGCACGTGCTCAGTGCCATCCCACGTAGAGACAGAAGTCCCCGATGAAGGCAGGTAGCCGCCGATCACGGGCATGGGCAATTACGAGGCGAGAGCGGCCATCTTGAAGCGTCCCTTTATGACGGGGCACACGCCCAACGAGGCCGTGGCGATGTCGATGGTGACGATGGTGTTGGCGATGTTGGCCTCTGGGGACACGTCGCTGTTGTTGTCGTTGAGTGTATCGCAGATGAAGGTGGCCATGACGCTGAGAAAGATGAAGACGGCGTCCTGCACCTGGTCGATAGCGAAGGGCATGGAGCAACACAATAATAATGACGGTGAAATTGGCATCACGAACCAACGCATGGCCGACTCACAGTTGCAGTACACAGTGGGCGCCACTTGCGATTTCAAATGAAGTCACTGAAAACGTGTTGCTATCGAATAGGAGCAGATTGAAAGCAGAACAATTGCAGATGTGAGATTTATGTGTGTTCGTGTTGGCGGCTTAACTCTCTCGATATCAAAGTGGATAAGTGGAAAATCACGTGGAGATCACACAAACATTATCTTAGTCCTGTTCACAGGCAGTGTTCATGCTGACAATGACATCCAGCAAGTATTCGAACTCAATATAGCTCAAGTCGAACAGGCAATCATCATCTTCCTCGTCTTCACTGTTGTCGTAATCACTGGCACACCCGCCGGCCCAGTCACTCGCTGCAAGAGGCGTTTGATATAATAACATACAGGTTCGTTTTGCGTCGTCGGTGTTCAGGTAAATAAATGCGAGCTTCTCGACGGTAGCGACTCGAAAACGACTGCGAAGCTTGCTCTGAGTAAATCCGCGTACGCACCACAAGCGCTCACTTGCTGCTGAGGAAGTCGGGATGCTGAGGACTTTCACGCCAAAGTGGAATAGATTGGGATAGTTTTCGTCCATCAACCACATGTGCAACGGGGGATCAGCACTGTCTTTGAGTTTGTTCTCAGCAGAGTGTGACTTCTTCATGCCAATGAAGTCAAGCAGCTCAAAGCGAAAGCCGTTTGGGTTCACTTGCGCCGGCAACCCAAAACTCTTCACAAGCTTAACAGCGTCATCCACTGTGTCCCTCAACGGGTTGCCTGGAAAAACGGAGGTATCCTTTGATGGATCGAGCAGGTACGCGATTCTTGTCGAATTGGAGGGAGGGTAAATGAACTTTCAGCGTTCTCGACCAGATTCAGGATCGCCGCTTGCACTGACGAGTCAAAGAGACCAGGTATCGGTTTTGTATTCTCCGGGGCTTGCTTCAGTCGTTCAAACTCGTGCATTATCATGGAATTGCAGCAAGTATCAGATTCGAAAACGGCAAGCGCTTGCGTTATGGGCTTGGTCAGTTTGATGACGACCTTTGCTGCAGCCCAATACTGCTTGTCCTGTATAATGGCTCGAGCTTCATCCAGCTTTTTAGCAGTCGCCGGATCGGCGTAGCGCTTCATCAGCTCTGGATCCGCAAACGCTGCTTTCAACGGACCCCTGTTACGAATGATGCTTTTGACGCACTTTTCCTGCGCATACCACCGGGTCTAAATGGGGGCTGACAACTCGCCGACTTTTGCTCCTCTCTGAAGCTGGCGACGCTTGGTCCTTACGCGATCCAACAGTAAATGCCTTGCTCGAACAAAAGTCACCAAACTTTACAGCTTTCTTCAGTGCATCCGTAAAGAGTTTGATCTTGAACATATATTTTAAAACTAAGTTGGCAGCGTGTGCAGAGCAACCATTATAGATCACATTAGGGTGTTTTCTTTCGACCAGGCCACCTGCCTTCCTAATATTAGCAGCGTTGTCGGATACAACTGTGATCACCTTTCCAACGCCAGCAACTACTTCCACCTCCCCGATAACGTGCGAAATTTCTGATGCCATAAACTCGCCAGTATGAGCTTCACTTCCTGTCGTTCCGGACGACCATATCATTGGCCACATTTTAGAAGACACGATGACATAGTTTACAATGCTCCCCGGTTGATGTTTGACCAACCCTCTGTGCCGATTATCAGTTGTGGTTGTCGTCGTAAACTCTCACCGAGTCGACCTTTTTCCGTCGTGTAAGCCATATTCAAAAACGTAGTTGCAAGAGCGTGACCTGTTGGAAGTATCATGACAGGACAACAACGCGTCAGCGCACGACGCATGTAGGGGTTGTTAATCACGCGGAATGTGATTGCAGACGTGTATATGGCAAGTGCTATATCAAGCTGGAATTTCTTCTCTTCAGCCTTGCTCAAGTCTCGTTTCGGGGTCGTGCTGGGCCATAGCTGGTACGGCGAACCTTTGTTGGGGAGCGAAATCCTGGAACGTCTTGCGAAGGCACCTTGCACTTCTTCTGTGCTGAAATACTACTCCATTTCATCTTCGTTGCCGTTGTTGCCCCAGGACACGTAATAATGTGACGATACAGATGGCATCCGGGATGTGCTTCATGATGACGCCGTGGTAGTGGATGCAGGACATGTCCGGGTGCTGCTTCGTGTCCGATTTGGGGCGGAACTCTGAAAACTCCTCCCATATCGGGTCAAGATTGCAGTCCATGGCAAATGGGTTAGTATTGGCGGGGTTGGCTTGAGGTGCTCGTACCATTTTAAGTTGTGAGCGCTGTAAAGAAATTCGTACGCTACGGGACGGCTAGTTCTCCATGGCGAAGGGCGCTGGAGGGAGTTAGATTCCATGAGGGTACTGGAGGGAAAGCATGCGTGCGTATCTTGCTCCATGCTCGAGCATTTCGGGTCGAGCTTCAAGCGCACTGCTCTCAAACGTCTGATCCCTAAGGGACCAACCGTCCCTTGTCATCAGGCAAGATTTCACATTGCAAAAGTGGATGGCCCATCACACTCGATCAGATGGGTATTGAATCGATATTTAACCCCATTCGTTATATACGTATTTAACTCTAGTTAAGTATAAAACTATGTTACAACTCTAGTTGGGGCCCTTTTCGAAGTCCTCTTCTTGCTCCGAAGCCTGCCGCTGCTGGTGGCATTGTCAAGTGAGCCCATGAAGTTAATAAAGCGTGCTTGGAGAGGGGGAATGGAAGCTGCCGAGGCATTTACTGAGGTGGTCGAGACGTATTCTGAGGGGGCTGCTGTTGGGAGACCGGATTGCTCGTGCGGATTGACCCCTGCCAGTTGATCCTGCACCGGAGGGTACATGTGTCGTGACGGGCGTCGTGGCGAAGTGGCCTCTAGTGTAGCCGACGAGGTCACAGAGAGGTCTTCCCAATAGTGAATACCGACGGTATTCTCAGGAGATGGACGGCCATCATCACTATAGAACCCGAAATCTACCACGTGGCGTACACTGCACAGCATATCATGCCCATGCATTGGGTCCATCTAAACTATCTGGTCCGAAGGTTTAGGATGTGTTGCCACCGGGGTAATTCTGGTAAGCAGAGACTTGATCTGACGAGTTCTCATGGCACCCTGTGTCCCGAGTAGGTGATCTAGAATACGGGAGTGAGCTCTTACTAGGCCTGCGTTGGTAGTAATACGCCGTGAAATTTGAGCTTTGAACAGCAGAAAGACTACAAGCGGCTCGAGTTATTCAACATGCACGGCCTCCACGGCCGTTTAACCATCTCGGTGGCGAATAGTCACCCGGAGGCCCTCGTACGACGTGACTTGTCCGTATATTGGCAACACGTTGACAAAGGAAAACACATAACACAGGACGGCTGCCCCGTAGCGCCATCACCGAGCTCTCCTGTCCAAACCTTGCAGTGGTTCACCCACTCAAATACAGTCGCAGGGGTGAACTGTAGCCTTCCCATCCAACTGGGTGCAGCAGGCAGCACACAGACCCCCACGCGATCGGCTTCCGAATCGTCGGTAATCTCAGAATACTCAGGTCCAGAAGGTAATCTTTGACGCTGGTCCGGGATGTCTTCTGGTAGAAGTAAGAGTAGATGGTGAGCCATTTGCTGGTAGAGCTGTCCAATCATTATTGTTAACTATTGATCGTGCGAAGGAAAGATGGTGAATGAGGACGGTCCATCGCCACAGTGCTATCCCTCGTTGCGGGTGCAGCGAGCGAGCGTAGTGTTGTCAGAAATCTTGATATGATAAAGCAGCTATCCATCTTGTCGTCCTGAGTCTCCAAAAAACAGTCTTTCCGCCCATAAGGGCACAAAACCACTACACCTGCATTGGGTTGACAGCGGCTTTCGCGTCCGTGCGTTTGTTTTGACCTTTTAGCCGTATACAATTTTCCAGATGCGGTTGCAGAACCAGTTTAAGAAACACCCAGCCTGAGTAGATGTTGTTGCTACAGTAAATGTAGCAGAAAACGGAGCGACGAGCGGAAGCGACGATGCACAGTCTTGAAACCTTAGTGGCTTCAATGGAGAGGTATATACCCTCTGAACTGCAGTCGCATCTACGTTTCCTCAACATGAGTGAGACGGTCGTTGATGGTTGTAAGCTGTGTCAGCATATTAGTCAGTGTCGAAGCAAGTAAGGGGTCGTTGTCAGCGACGTCCGCTAACTTGTGTTTGCGGCAGCGTGACGACGAATGCGATACCCATCCACAGTACGCTTTTGAGGACATTCCGCAACCAAGCAGTACGTTCGTTTCATGCCTCGCTCAAATTCATCAAGGTAACGTGTACACTGGCACAACTAATGACTTTGGATGGCTCGAAAACAAAACTCATATACATGAGTGAAGCAGCGAATAAGACGTTGATGACTTCAACTTCAACGTTAAACTATGGGTCATGAGATCTAAAAATATGTCCGAACAACATATCTCGTAACGCCGTCAGCTGACAAAAATTGGTGACGGTGAGATGATCTTGCAGATTGTTGATAGTCGGTGTTAGTACAGGTAAGTCAGGTGAGGTGTAACAAGCGAGAAAGTTTCCTCCACATAAACCTTCACGTGTTGTTGTCCGTACGTATGCGAAAGCCTTCGTTTGTGAGTCAAGTTATCTTGCATCCCTGGTTGAATCTATTGAACGGCAAGGTTTGAGCAGGCGTTGGCGTAGGCAGCAGACCCTCGCCTCAGTGAATGACTGGTCAAATTTGAAATCACTGCCTGTTGCGCAGCGGGTAGCATGGTATCGAGAGAATTGCGCATATTTTACTTACAAAGCTATTATTCGGACGTTTCCGTTCTCGTTTGGGGCTACTTTTGCTGCATTGCCTTCATCCTATACTAGACACACGCAGTATATAACCGACTCTTCTTGTGTATATGTTTGTACTCCAGGAATAGCGGAGACCGCATATCGCCGAACTAAAGGCAATAGGTACTCCGATGACTCACCTTAACATACAAATAAGATTCTAAAAACATGAACCACATATTGCTCATCAATGGCACCTGCGGTTTTATAACGAATTTGATAAGCACGGTTTAAATTGAACAGTGAGTTGTTCAATCGCTCACATAGAAGGCTAGAAATTTGAGATGAGTAACGGAGAGCAGTCAGTTTGGACAGAAAATCAACAGCAGTCCGATCTTTATCGCTGTTGTGTCTGTACTGTTATACTGAAGACTGTTAGAATAGAGTAGAAACTCTGGAACAGTCACACTGTTTCCTTGCGATATGTCACTGTACATCGTATCTAGAGCTGTTTGAATTATACCTGCTGATGAGATAATGTTGGAATTGTGCGCTGCCAGTGCACGCCAATTGACGAGTCGTCGTCACGGACTCACATGATGTAGAATCTGGTGGCTCCGACGGCGGACGATGGCAGCACGTGGGGCACGTTCCTAATCAGGATGTGACTGGCCCAGTGTTCGGTGGACACTACAGGTATAGTGAAACCAAGTCCAGTGGACAACGGTGGTAAACAGTCTGATGAGCGACAACTAGGAACACAAGAAAGAGAGTAGGAGAGGAGGACAAGCAGGTAGATCTAACTTAAGGCTTATTCACACTTCGGCATTTACCCTCTCCAACGAAAGCTCAACACCTACAGATAAACCAGTTAAAGGTTTTCAAAACAGCATTCTCTGTACCGGTAGTGCTAGCTTGAGTGTCGAGTCCTCGAGGAGCTCGTCGCACCATACCTACGACTGCTCGGCTCAAAATACGGATATCTAAATAGGGTTATTGCATTATTTAGTCTCCGGACTATCAATCAATTGAATTTCTACCTTGGCTGTTGTATTGAGTATTACAGTGTAATACGTGCCAACTTCAATAAAAAATCCAGAATAAGCGAGATGTAATTACCCTAACCCTACAAAACGTTGATTGGACAAAAGCCTTCTACCGATGTTCTCTGAAA
>NBNE01000246.1:0-29330 GCA_002215365.1 Phytophthora megakarya
GACGAGGTGGTGAGCATTCGCACGGGCAGAGCATTGTCGAAAACCACCAAGTGGAGTCATCCCGTGTCGTGGAGACTGAGCATTGAAGATCCGTTTGAACTGGCTCATGATCTCGGACGTGTGATTTTCCATCGACAAGGGATGGAACTCATTCGATCAGAGTTTAAGCGTGCAAGTCAGCTACTGAGTGGAGATCATCGTCTCGAGGATATTTGCGTGCCGGATGAAACCTCGTGGAACTTCATGGCGACGTGCTACATTTGTCAGGGCAGAGACCACGTCGCTCGAGACTGCGGCCAACTCGTGCGTCAGCGACTGACAGGAGCAAGCCATTCGATGGCACACTTCTCGGACTGCTGGTACTGCGGCGAGTACGGCCACTACAAGGCCGAGTGCCCCATGCTCTTCTTCCGCGACATCCCTCGTCCAGTCGAAGTGGCCAAGCCCGAAGATATCTCTGCAGATGCGACCTCTGAGTCAGGCTCCACTCCGCTCGTGGGATTTGCGCCAGCTTCTCCGCCTATCGCGATCCCTGCGTCCCCTGCTCCGAAGACGATATCCCCGCGCGTCAACAAGGAGCGTCCGTGGGAGCGCGGACTCAGTCCGAGCAGTTCGCCAATGCTTCGTCTGTCCAGGAAGAAGAAACGCGCTCGTCATGGCTCCACGTCGTCGGCGTGTTCCACTTCACCGTCGTCGTCTTTGCCATACAGCGGACTTTCGCAGTCGGAGAAGCGGCAACAGCAGCAACGCTATCAGCAGCAGCGACAGGAGCAACGTCGTCGGAATTTCACGCTGCTGGAGCCGACGAGGAAGTGCGGCAGCAACGCTCGCCCCAACAAGTCGTACATCGGCAAGGTGTTGTGTCCGTCCTAGTGAGACGCTTCAATTTTGTTTATTAGCAGTGTATTTAGCTTGATTGACAGTTTTGTAAACTATTCATAAATCAGTACTCTCAAGTTTCATTTCTAGTTCTAGATTTGGAACATTTGTACATCTAAAATACTAATACTACAAAGTCAATCGACTGGAGCCCAGTCACCAAGTGCATCATGTCTGTCCGAAGGAACGTGCGTCTGCGTCGCGAGTACCTGTACCGCAAGGGCCTGGAGGGCAAGGAGCGTGCTCTGTATGAGCACAAGCAGCAGCTGAAGGAGGCCATTCGCAGCGGCAAAGCCATCCCCACGGAGCTGCGCAGCGTCGAGTCCAAGCTGCGGCATGAGATGGAGTACGACGACGAGGCGCACGAGAAGCCGCTGAACCACATCGACGACGAGTACAAGAACGCAGGCATGTTCGACCCCAAGATCGCCATCACCACGTCGCGAGACCCGAGCTCGAGACTCAAGCAGTTCGCGCAGGAGATCCGCCTCATCTTCCCCAACGCCATTCGCCTCAATCGCGGTGCTCACACGGTGGGAGATTTGGTCGAGAGCGCCCGGTCCAACGACTTCACAGATTTGTTGCTGGTGACGGAGACCCGTGGAGAACCAGGTACGCCTACAGAGGTTTTATTAGCTTGAAACTACCGAGTATTTAACGTCTGGTTATTGCTGTAGATGGCCTCGTGGTGTGTCATTTGCCCTACGGCCCGACGGCCTATTTCTCGCTGAGCAACACGGTGTTGCGTCACGACATCGAAGACCGCGCGACCATTTCGGAGGCCTATCCGCACCTCATCATCAACCAGTTCGAGACGCCGCTGGGCCAGCGCGTCGCCAACATCCTCAAGCACCTGTTCCCAGTGCCCAAGCCAGACGCCAAGCGCGTCATCACGCTCTCCAATGACAACGACTTTGTGTCGTTCCGTCACCACGTCTTCAAGGTCACTGGTCGTGAGGTGGAGCTGCAGGAGTGTGGCCCGCGCTTTGAACTGCAGCTGTATCAGGTGAAACTCGGCACGCTGGACCAGAAGGAGGCTGAGAACGAGTGGGTCTTGCGGCCCTACATGAACTCGGCCAAGAAACGTCGTGTGCTGTAGATTGGTCTGATGCAACTTTTGCTAATAGATGCTTCATTTTTACGTGTCATGGTTTGCCTCGCTTACAACGTTCACATTAGTGTTCCTGTTAATTACTCAACCTTTGCTGTTACGCCTTCGTGATGGAGCCTGTCGACCGCGTCTCGGCATCTTCACAACTTTTGCCTCGTCCACCTCGTTGCGGAATGTACCAGCAGTGTTTGATAGCAATGCCACCAATTGCAGTAGAATCCACATCCTTAGTCATCCCCCAGCTCTCATCGAAAGTGTTGAAGCTCACTTTCAGCCATTTCGGAGAAACATTCAACGAGAAGAAGCCGTACGGATAATGACCAGCAGCCCACACGTTCTCCACGTAGTCTTCTGCGTACGGTGGAATTCCGCTGGGTGATTCGTTCTGGATCCCACCACCTGCACCGTTTTCAATGAAATGGGTCTTGAAAGCCGTGTAGTCGTGCTTCTCGCCGTGGGTGTGGCCATACAGGAAGAGCTGAATGCCCAGACCGTCCAACAATTCGCGCGCCACCCGCACCGTTTTCAATGAAATGGGTCTTGAAAGCCGTGTAGTCGTGTTTCTCGCCGTGGGTATGGCCATACAGGAAGAGCTGAATGCCCAGACCGTCCAACAATTCGCGCCATTTCTCGGCAGGACCCGGTGCGTAGTGATTGTATGGGGAGTAGTGGGTGTTCACGATTTTCCAAGTAGCGTTGGAGGCTTTGGCAGCTTCCACAAGCTTCTTCCTCGAGTCTTCACCCCACGCTTGCAGTTTGTCCATACAAGCATCGAACATGGCATTGTTGCCGCCAGCACAGAGACTGTCGCCACGCTGTACGTTCTCGCAAGCATCATCGTCTTTGCCAGAGTATCCGTAACATTGGCAACAAATCTGCTGCGCTCCATGCGTATCAGCGTCATTGGTGTCGAGATTGAAGATGTCAATTGTCAAATTCGACGTTGGGTCAGCGATTGAGTGCACGAAGAAGTGATCCGGCATGATCCACCGATTATCTTGCGGACTCACATACTGCGACTGCAATGCGAACTTTTGGTCCAGCGCTAGCAACAACTCGCTCGTCGACCCGCATTCCACACCTTGTACTCCATCTGTGCACACAAAACTCGCGCCTCCGTAGTCGTGGTTGCCCAGAACATTCACCCAAGGAATCCCAGCCAAACTTGGTGCGCTGTACTTGGCCTCGAACGTTTGTTGGAAGCGATAGGCTTGATCCGTAGTGCCGTGCAACCCATCCCAATAGAAATTATCTCCATGCCCGATCACGACGGACGGGCGAGGTTGAGCTGCTGCTGCTGCCTGACCCAACAAAATGGCCACATATTCCATCGCGTTATAATCCAGTACGGTGAAGGTTTCGCGACGAGAACAGCAAGATCCACCGTCTTTGGCAATGGTACGACCCCAGTCACCAATTGCCAGAGCAGACAGTGAATACACCTGCGTCAAGGGATCCGCGGTCTCCTCATCATCGTCCGATGAGCCACTACTGGAGCCGTTGTTGAATTTACGCAATTTACTCTTCGCTTTGGGCTTCATTGTGGAATCAGTTGTATTTCCCCGCTCATTAGTGCCACCGTTCGATTTTGTCGAGGCATGAGAGCTTGACACCGTCACGATAATTACGGCAATCGCAGCAATGAGAGCTAATGTCACAATAACGCTGATCACAAGCGTTCTCTTCAGCATTTTTCACTAATTCGCCCTAGGGCGTAAGGAGAATAATGAGCGCAACCGTTAGTCCACTCTACTATCAATCGGGTCACCACCCGATTGACCGATTCGGATGATCAATCATCTCTATCGTCGACAATCAATCAGACAACTCTTGGAAAGTGAAGACTGAGACTGAGAACACAATCCGTCACGATTAAATTGGAGGTCAACATCTTAATTTGTCCGATGTCGCTGCATCCCATGACACCCCTCTTCGTCTTGATCTCTGGTAATGAAGTATGCTCGAGAGTCCGATCATCGTAGACGACGGTCACGACAAGGCTTCCGCAGTCAAGAGCTGTTAGCTTCGCTTACCCTCTCAGCTGAGGCAATCACACTTCGAAACGAGTCGGGAAATCCAGAAGAAGCTGCAGCTCGGGCTGCATCGCGAGCAACTAAACGTAGATCAAGGTCGAAATTTGTGAGGTCCGGGTCCTCTGTCTCGAAGTATGCCGCTCACGATGTTGCAAGCGTTGCAGGAGCAAAGCTATTGGCCATGAAGAAGCTCAAATCCATGCGAAAATATCGTCTGGGTGTCCATGGGTCACTTCGTGAAGATGAAGAAGACGATAACGAGGTGTTTGATGAACCGCCGACGAAATCGAGACACAAGTCGTTAGCACCAATGGTTCATGCTATGCTACCAGGACTCCTGCAATCCTCTCGTACACCAACTAGTCCCACTAAAACACTACGAGAAAAACACGCGATCGGTAATTTCGAGACTCTTGATAGGAAGTGGAAGGCCACAATCGAGGGAGAAGTCGAGAAGTTCATGTACCCTAGTTTGCGGCTTGAGAATTTGTACTCACAAGAAGACGGATTGTATCCCAAACCAATCAATGATACTAACGAAAACATTAAGCCAATGCCATCTCCGAAGACAATTGACGACGTTCTGACAAGCACGTCGAAAGTGAACTGGGAGCTGGAGCACGTGACTCCCAGTTCCGCTCCAGTGGTCCCTATCCAAGAGATCAATAGCAGGCGACAGATATTTGATCAGAAGCTTCAGGATGCTGAGGTCGCACTGCGTAAGAGAGAATCAGCCTCTCTGAGACTTAGCAACACTCCGCAGTCACCGGAAAATAGTGCTGATGTATTACCCGCGAGCAAATCAAGTTCTTTGGACACATTAATGGTCAAAGAAATTGTTCCTTCATTCAGCCATAACTTAGACGTACCCCGACAACAACCGATCCCTCGACTACCACAAGCACGCAAGTAAGTATCCCAACATTGATCAAAATTGACAAGTGTCTGACGTCTGAATTGTCAACCAGATTCATCAAAGAGATCCAACGACACACAACAAACGCCGGTCAGATCGAGTATTATACCGACAAGCAACATCTCTTCACAAAATGGAAAAAGGTTGAAGGCTCGCAGCAGCAGCAGCTACTTAGTCCCATCCCTTTGCATAAACTTCGCAACGGTATCCATGACGAGTTTTCTGATGAATATGACTCTGATAGTGAACTGGAGCCTGAAGTTAATGATATTTCGAACCAGCCATTCGCGAATCTGTCACCACGCTCTCTCTTTTATCATGAATGTGTCAAGAATCAGATGCTGCCGGAACCAATATTCTCAAGGATCAACGAAATTGCAGCACCAGTCTCTCAGCCTCCAACTGCGCGAGTTGTATCGCCTCATTCTTCAATTTCTGCTGTCACGTCAATACTAATGAATACAACGCAGAAAAATAAACGCTCAGGACGTAGCAAACGTCACCTTGCTTTACAGCTGCAACAATTTGGACTTGGAGACTCCAAGATCATCGCATTATCGAAATCGCTTCGAGGTTTTCAAGCCATTCAGGTTCTTGATCTCAGTGACAATCGTCTCACTGATGCGTCAATCATTCCATTGCTCCAATCACTTGTAGCTGTAGGTCCTTCCTTGAACGATATGAAGGTATCGCTCACTACTAGCAAAGCTTCAAAGCCAGACAGTCGTTCTTCCAAAGCGAAGATACTTGCTGCAGTTGCTACCCATAACGCTAGATTGGAAGGGAGCTGCATACTCACCATGCTCAATATCAGCAAAAACGAGCTTGGTCGGAAGGGATGTTTGCAAGTTTCACGTTTCCTGGATATCTGCAGGACGCTCACCGACTTGGATTTATCACACACGACATTAGGAGGAGATGATGAAGCTTTCGCCCCTGTTGCTGCTGCTATCGAGTCTCATCCGTCCTTGAAACGAGTAAACCTGTCACACAACTCAATCGGTGAGTGTGGGGGCATTCTGCTGGGAACTATGCTCACCAATCCTACCTGTGTTGTGCAAGCTCTCGATGTGTCATGGAATAACATTCGTCGAAGTGGAGCGGTGGCTTTGGGCATCGCTATGCGAACCAATACATCACTGCGAACGCTGAATATGAGCATGAATCGATGTGGTGACGGAGGTGGGGAGCAATTAGCCGCAGCACTCGCATGCAACACGACTCTAGCAGTACTCGATCTGTCGCACAATGCATTGACTGGGATCAGTACAGTGGCTTTCGGCTTCTTCTTGCGTCAAAATCAATCCCTTCAAAAGTTGGATATGAGAGACAACAGTCTTGGACAAGTTGGTGCACGTGCCCTCCTGCGTGCCATCGCGTTAGGTTCGCGCTGTGAGATCAATTTGTCCGTTCACGACCTTGAAACATCCGCTGCAAGCTCAAGTTCTACAAGCACTTCTCCAATATTCGACGCGAATTTACCGTCCGCATCGTCTCCGTTTGAGCTTAGAATGGGAGAATCACCATATGCATTTGCCGTCGCGAGTGAATTGATCGATGCGGCTTTGGTTCAAAGACGATGTACACTCTCGGAGCTCAGTTATGAAGGTGATATACCACGATCGGCCGGCGCTGCAAGGAGGAGGTCTGTAAGAGCCAAATCGGCCAAGTCGGCCAAAAATCGAATCCTTTTAGCTGTCGACCAGGAGCGCCGTTGCCTTGTAGACTCCAGTAAAACGCCATGGAAAGTACCAGCACGGGGAATTCTTCGCGTCGCAGCTACTTTCATGGCTCCACCGCTCGTACAAAGCGCTGTGTCTTGGTTAGACGAGGATTCATGTTTGGCTCTCATTCAAATTGTCAAACGAGGTATTTCATCGCGTGATATGATGAGCTTTCTGGATCTGGTGTTGGCTGACTTGCAGCTAACGACCACACAGGCTACGTTTTTCGTCACGCATCTACAAGCTTCGTTGCCGAAGATGGAGCTTCTTGGTAGACTCTGGGCGTGTCTAATAGATGGAGAGAATGCGTTTGGCTTTTTGCAGGAGCACTTAACTCAAACCGAGCAATGGAGACTCATAGATCGCTTCGGCCCCGTACTGGTACAATTCTCGACAGCTAACCCAACAGGACACTGGACCTTGACGCTCAGAGATCCCAGACACCGGAAGATCGCGCTCTGGTTTGCTTCGTTGAACGCACATCACACAGCCACAGTATCCCGCTATCATCCGAAGCGTACAGACTGCAGTCAGTACGGACGCGGTTTCCACTGGCGAAATGTAGTCTTTAACCAGAAGCGTATTCAGCTGACTTACACATTCTTCGACCGTCTGCCACGAGATGGAGTGCTCGAGTTTGACTACATCTCACCGATCCGACCAGAAGACAGATATCTTGAAGACAACAACGTTGAGTACCAAGATGGTATGGACCTGGGCCAGACCCAAATTCAAGCAGCACAACTCGCCATGACGGACGAAGAGCTCGCTAGTTTGCTTTCTCAGGTAGGCGCCGAGGTGTGCGCTATCTACGTGCCCATGCACAAACGTCAGAATCTGAAGTACCAGTTGGTGTTGTTCCATCTCGCAATTGCTGCTCGACGAGTATTGACACGTCAAGCGCACCACGTTCTTCAGCATTTCCCTAAGAATTATGAATCTGGCCGTCTGCGTGCATTGATCGCAATGCATCATGCAATTGTGGACTTGGAATGTTTTGGTGAATTGCTGGATCGGCTTTCTTTGACGGATCGATCGCGTGTGTACGTAAACTTGGGCTACCTCAGCACAGTGATGCCGTTGGCCGTTGACATGGACTTCGAAGTGGACTTCACCCGCGAAGACGAAAAGATGCTACTACGAGCATTGGTAGACTTGTCGATATCGTGTCCCATGGACATGATTCGCATTGACAGCACCCGCTCAACTGTTCTCATCATCTACTCCATGTACCAGACCAACACCGTCCCATCAACAGGTCGAATCTGCTTCCGCTACGTCACACACCAGGCAGCAAATCGTCTCGAATGGCTGCGTGGCCGTCAGCAGATCTATCGTCACTTCCTCTGCGGCGACCGACTAAAATGTTTAAGTGATACTGCTGCACTTGCCCTGATAGCAAACGCTAGTGGTAACGATAGCTGCAACGTCGCCGTTGGAGGCAATGGCGTCAATAGCAATTCGACAGAAAGTAGCAACGCAGCTACACCCCAGCCTAGTTGACCACTCCTGAGTATATTTTTCCTGTATCACCGGATCTAGAAGATGTCAATGTTAATGATCTTGATGTCTTGGAATGGCTTGTCCGACTTGTCAACGCGAACACTTTCAATACTCGAGACGGTATCCTTACCATTTTCCACACGGCCGAAAACGGTATGCTTGTTGTCTAACCAGGGAGTAGGCACAGTAGTTATGAAGAATTGCGAGCCGTTCGTGCCAGGGCCAGCGTTGGCCATCGAAAGCGTGAAGGCCCGATCGTGTCGCAAGCTGCGGTGGAACTCGTCTTCGAACTCACCGCCCCAAATTGATTCTCCACCTGTGCCATCTCCAAGTGGGTCGCCCGTTTGTACCATGAAGTTCTTGATTACACGATGGAAAATGAGATTGTCGTAGTATCCGTTGCGCGCGTGGGTGCAGAAGTTCTCCACAGTCTTGGGGCACTCCTTACCAAACAGCTTGAGCGTGATATCTCCCATGGTGGTGTGCATAACAGCCGTCTCGCCAAGCACCTTTGAGGAACTCGATTCCGTCGCTACTTGTGCTTCTTCAAGCGTTGGTTTCTCATTGAAAACATCACGGCCAACACTGGCACTACCGTCTTCTCCTTCATCTTCTTCTGGCTCCCGAGATGAGAAGAGAAAGAAGCGATTGCGCTTGAACGACGTACAGAACAACGTCGGGTCGGTGGTGTCACGTTCATTCGTCTTGTCAGACATCACTTCTGCTTCATGTTTGAGGCCAGAGGCTGCTTTCAGATGCTTTTCGAACTGCGTGTTTACCTTGGGTTTCCCTTGGAACAGACTCAGCCGTAGGAATCGATCAGAGCTCTCGACCTTACCGAGCACTTTGACGACTTTGTTCGTCTCGATGTTCAGTACCTTAATACCTGCCAACGTCGCGTACAAAATAAAGTAGCCCGACTCGTCAAAGATGCAGTTGGACACGGCGTCCGAGTCGGCCAGTTCACGCTCGACAGCCGCTCGACGGCCGAAGTCCAGCGCGTCGAGATGCAGCGTCTCATCGGCCTGTGCGTCCTCAAACACGGCCAAACTCTCGTCGTATTTGCGCCGCAGTTTGCCCGTCGCGAACCGAAACACCCGGATCTGGTTGTCCTTGGCCGTGACGACGAAGCTCTTGCCATCTGGCGACACATCAATGGCCGTCGCGTACGTCTTGCACTTGGCCAGCTCGAACAGATCCGTCTCGCCCTTGAACTTGAATTTCACTTTCTCCTTGGTGGGGAACTTGAACGTGTCAGCGTCCCAGTACTCGATGATGCCCTTCTGGTCCGCCGAAATGACGCAGTTGGCCACGGGGTTGTAGGCCACCACAGTGACCGGAGCAGCATGTAACTTGCTGATGGTGTGGACAGGCTCGTTGGCCGAGCTCTCGGCCGTGTAGATGCGCAAAGCTGCGCTGTTGAGGTCGGCCACAACTACCTTGGGGTCGATGGCCCCTTTGGCCGAGATCCAGCAGCACTCGGCCGGCGTGAAGGCCACAGTGAGCATGTTGACCATGTCGAAGGCCAGCACGTCGTAGAACTTGATGCTGCGGTCGGCCGACGTGCTGCAGAGACGCAGGCCATCGGCCGACACGGCCAGGCCGCGCACCTCCTGCAGATGGGCCTTGTAGTGCTTGACGAACTCGATGCCCTTGGCCATCTTCTTCCAGAACTTGACGTGGCCGTCCACGCTGGCCGTCACCACGAACTGCGTCTCGGGGGCCACCAGCACGTGCGACACTGCGGCCCGGTGCATGAAGCTGCGCTCGTACATGGCCGCGCTCGGCAGGTTCTGCAGGTACGCGGCCTCGAATGGCAGCTTCTTGTGCTTCTTCTTGGCCGGTGCCGTCGGCATGGGCATGGGCATCGGCCCGTCGTCATCGGAGCTGGCCGCCTCGCGCTCGTGCTTGACCATTGTTGTATGGATACATTGTGTTCCATACATAAAATTTCGTTTACGTGGACCACATTTCATGCGACGTGTGCAAGTACTGAAGTTGAAGTGTCAAAAGTTTCGGGATAAAGCTCTACGCTCTTCTACTTCATGGCTCTTACAGCGACACGTTAATTTCAGCTTGCAGGAACGAGTCGCCGGGGATACGCGCAAGGATTTTGCTAAGGGGATCCACTGGCGGCGCGTACATCTCGAAGGTGGCTGGAGCCGTCGTGATCTTGCTCAAGTCCAAGTGGAAGAAGGTCCAGCAGCCCACTTCGACGTCCTGAGTAACAAGACTTCGATGCCGCAGCTCCATGACCGCAACACAACCTAAACAGACACAAGCACCGTTAATATACGCAGTCACAGCGAGCATCAATGATGAATTCTTACCGTCCTTGAGATGTTCGAGCGGAGTCTGTAGCTCCATGACCGCAACACAACCTAAACAGACACAAGCACCGTTAGTATACGCAGTCACAGCGATCATCAATGATGAATTCTTACCGTCCTTGAGATGTTCGAGCGGAGTCTGCAGGTACCAAGTGTTGCCGAACCACCAGTAGTTGCCACCCGTCTGGATCAGCGACTTCGGAGTGCGCTGTGCTGAATCAACGACAGCACCCCTATAATCCATGATGTATAGGTTGAAGTGCGGAGTCTCCATAATGGGGCCAGTAGCCACAGCAATAGCGCCAAGGAACACTGACACGTACGTACTATCGTTCAACCGATCTGGCGGTGGGAGGAGTGTCGGAGTAATCGGTGTCAACTTCTTGACAGGAACGATACCATCAGCTTGAGGCTCTTCTGGCTCGACCGAAATCGCTTCCACCTTAGGGGCGTGAGTCGCTGGGTTAAGAATTTCCTTCAAGTCATCCTCCTCGGCAATGTCCATAGCGGAAAGACTCTTCACATTTTTGATGCTCGAGTCTGCGCCACGCTTCATGAGAGTTTCTGCCAGATCGTAACGTTCCAGCTCCACCGCATAATGAAGTGCGGTATCTCCATTCTCATCAATCGCATTCGGGTCGGCGCCATTCTCAATAAGCCAGACGCACACCTTGGCAGCTTCAAACCCTTCGTCTTCATCGTTCTGAACAGCAAGGTGCAAAGGAGTAAAGCCCATCTTGTTCTTCATGTTGACGTAGTCACGGCGCAATCCGCTGTCAATGCAAATCATATTGTGATTCGGAGGACTTGTCGTAGTCACGCGCACACCCTGCACCTTTCGGATAGCAAGCATCCAGTCGTGCACTTCTTGTTCCGTGTCGGCCACAAAAGAGAGCATACCATCAGGGTTTTTGGAGCTCTTGAGACGCGGAGAACGGATCTCGAAGCAGCAATCCACATCGGAGTTCCGCTTGACTGTAGCATCACAGAGCTCGACGATCTTCAGCGGAATTTGATCCTTCTCGGTTTTGTAATAGGACAAACACACTTCGTCTACCATCACATAGCGTTTTGTGGCCCATCGCGTACCGCTAGCTTTACGAAGGAATCCCTCTTTGTACACTTCGATCTGAACTGTCGTAGGGAGAACGGGAGGAAGTCCGCCGATGGATGATGATAGACGGCGGTTGTTCCCTGCCTTAGATGTAGAGGATACGAGATTCCGGCGGCCATGGCGCTTTGGTGCGTTATGATCACCAGGTTTGAAGCCGGGTTGCATTGAAAATGATGAAGTCGACGCAGTTGACATACCACGCATACGCGGATCGAAGCCTCCCATAGGGCTACGATTTCCAATCGAGACACTCTTCGATGGTGAACGAGAAGACGGCGTCGATATGGACGCCGTACTAACGCTGGAAACAGAACGAAGTTTCATCTCGGACGGGTCATCACTAGCGCTACTCGTACTGCTTGCGCTTCGTGTACGAGCTGCTCCGAAGTCGAAGTGCGCACCAGGATTTGAATTACGGTTGACAACCTTCGCGAGTAATCGTACCATGTCCAGATGTGCAATACGACATGCGTAGTGCAGTGGTGTGCTGCCTGCAGTGTCTTTACCATACACTAAGTCTTCGAGCTGAGGATTCTCCTCCAGAACGAAGCGTGCTAGATTCAAATCACCATTCTTGGCTGCGACGTGGATCAACGACATCATATCATGGTCACGGTCGCGGACCCGTAACATCCCTGGCATCTCCTGGGCAATGTGAAGTACCTCTGTTAAATCGTACGCGTTGGCAGCATCAAACAGCGCCTGGGTTCGGTTTCGCATTCGCACACGAGACAAAAAGATTCGAACGACTGCAAGAACTCGAGCCATTGACCGACGTCGCACATCAGCCAGCTTATGGGCTCTCTTTTGACGGTAAACACTTTGCACCGTGATGATTCGCTGCAGTGCTCGGTGATATTTCTTACGCTGGACGTAACCACGGTAAAGCGCTTGGGTTTTCACAACTCCACGGCGGAAACGAATGAATTGGCGGCGTCCAAAGTACGTACGGACAGCGCTCTGCACCACACGTGCCGCTGCTCGCATCTTGATGTAGCGTGTACGTTCAACTGTCATCCGTGAAAATGCTTGGATCGTGATGATCTTCTCCCGTGTTTCACGGTACTTCTTCGCTTGGGCATGGCAACGCCAGAGAGACTGAAGTAGTGTCACCTGTCTGTCGCGCATGGTGTACTGCTTACGAGCGCGATGCATTCTCCAGAGAGACTGCACGATGATGATCTTTTTGCGTTCATCCTGATATCGCTGGCGGCAAATAATCATACGACCGAAGGCTTCGATACGCGTTGCCATCTTCTTCTCGCGGAGGAATTTGCGACGAACAAGTGAGCGGCGAATCATTGCCTGAGAGTTGATAGTAGCTTCTCGGCCCTTGAGATACTCAGTACGAACCCAGTTCGCACGCACGCGCGCTTGAATCATAATGATGCGCCGACGAGAAGTCTGGAAGTTACGCCGAGCCAAGAAGCCGCGAATCATTCGCGCAATCTGAATTTGCGCTTTATTGCGAGCAACTGCGCGTATACGAGCCTTCTTACCATATTTGAGGCGAGCATTGAAGCCGCGACCCGCAGCGTGCAACACGATAGCTGCCTTCTGCATCTTGCGATACTTGTTGCGTGCGGCGTACCCCTTGTATCTGGAAGCAATCACATTTGCCGCACCACGCATCTCCAAGAACTCGGCTCGTTGCTTGCGCATTTTACGTGCATTTGCAACCTTTGACGCAGCATGCTTCTGCTTAAGAAAATGCTTGCGTGCCAAGTATCGTCGCATCTGGGCTTGAATTTTGGTTGCGGCAGGCGGGGCTGTTCGCAGATAAAGCGCATACTTGCGAGCTGCATTGCCTCTAGCGTGACTCTGCACAAGAATTGTTGCTTTGCGCAGACGCTGATACTTTCGACGCTGAATGAATTGCCTCACCACAGCATTGAGCAATGTAATGCGATGGCGCATAACCTGGTAGTGACGCTTTGCCAAGTACATGCGTGTCATGGCCTGAATACGGATTGCCTTATCGCGCATATCCAAATACTTTCGGCGCTGCTGACGACCACGGACATATTTTTGAATAATGATAGCGGCCTCGTGCAATATCTTTCGCGCCTCGTTGTCCAAAATTCGCAATTGACTGTCACGGAGAAACACCTTCTTGTGACCAAGTTGCCAGTTCTCACGTTCGATGAAGCGAAGGATAACTTCACAGTAATCTTTGTCCGTCATTTTCGCTCGCTTCTCCTTCGGAACATTGCGAGTCAGGATTTGATACTTCTCGTGGAACTCTTCAAAGAGCCGCCGAACAGGGAAACCTGACCGTCGGATACGTACAGTCTCCATGACACCGAGGTAGATAAGCTGGTTAAGAATCAGCTCGGCATTCCAACCTTGTGGAAAGCGCAGGTTGTTGGGCTTAACGCAACGAACGAATGAAGGTGCTGTAGCCTTGAGTTCCACCATTAAGTTAGCCATCTGGTCACGGAACTTGCGGCCTACGGTCATGGTTCCAGTCATCTTGTTGCCCATTTTCCTGATAGGCTTGCGTGGGTTGGCACCACCACCCGCTGCATCCGCTTTGGCGATCGGATATAGTTTACGCAGAAATTCGCACTTTGAGCTGTCCATGAGTGAGATAAGATCATTGTGCAGCGAGTCATCGTTCTTTTCCAAAAATCCATTGACGTTGTAGGTGACCTCACCAGCGTAGTGGTGAATCACAAACTCATCGGTGGCGAATCGTGGCTTCGAGTAATAAATCGTTGTTCCTTCAGGAACCTTGCCCTTTGGCAGGTGCGTTTGGTGGAGCTTCTGGATAAAGTTATCATCACTTGCGCGTCGACCGAGCATTCCTTGTTCATCTAGGAGAGGTAGAATACCCAACGGCTTCTTATCAATCAGATCTAGACACGGTCCATTGTCCTTGAATTCCAGACGAGAGAAGTCAATGCCTTCTTCAACGTACACCTCTTGCTCGTAGACAAACACGTGTTGGTTAAACTGCTGTTGCAGCATTTCGTTTGTGTAGTTGATGCATAGTTGCTCGAACGAGTTCACTTGCAGACTTTCGAAACCGAAGATATCCAGGATTCCGATAAATTTCGATCCAGCTCCAACCCCGGAGGCACCACCAACATTGGACGTCGACTTATTAATTTGAGACACCAGCCAGTCAAAAATCTTGCTGAAAATGTCCTTTGCAAGACCATTTCGCGACTTGATAGACTCAACAGCAGTCAACGCGATTTCTGCCACCGAACCGCGTGCACCAGCAGACATTGTTCGCTTGGTCAGTGCAAACTCGAGTTCATCTGGCGTTACCATCATCAACTCTGCCAAGTTCGTGACATCTTCTGGGTGGGCGATCTCGGACTCGTTCTTGGCATTCTCCGTGAACTCCACATTACCCAAATGGAGCACGCAAGCAACGAGACAGAAGATAGTATGCTGCAATTCTGACTCGATACCCACTGTGCCCATGGCTTCAACAAGCTCCTTGAAGTCCTTTTTGTCGTTGATCTCTGGCACCTGAATGCAGTTGCCTTGGTTAAGGAAGTAAAACTCACTTGCAGGCTTCAACTTGAGCGTGTTCTTCTCTTCCGTGGACAAACCCGCACAAAGTTGGTAGAAGATATGGTAGTTGCGTTCAGCCTCAGCACTGCCCACGATACGACTCTTTTCCAGCAAGAAGTGGCTGGTCGTAGCGCCCGAGATGGTGCCGTCTGCGTGATAGTAGATCTTGATGAATTTTCCGAATCGACTACTGTTGTCGTTGCGAATAGTCTTGGCATTGCCGAAAGCTTCCAGCAGCGGGTTACTCTGCAGCACGCACTGTTCCACTGAGGATCCACCTTCTGCCTTCGGAGCTTTTGGCGTCTTCTTACCGATCTCCGAGATATTGGCCAGATACTAAAACAACCAGTGCATTAGACGCAACAATAATAAAATGTCAGAGCTAGAACGTACCCTCATAATATACTTGGATGCTTCAGTCTTGCCAGCTCCACTCTCTCCAGAAACCAGGATAGACTGACATTTGCCGTCTTTCATCATAGCGTGATACGCTCCATGCGCAGTCGAGTAGACGTGCGGCACTGGGTTCTCCAGTTTGCCGATGGAGTCGAGTTCGGGGAAGTTGTAGAGCATGGGGATGTTCTTGTAGGGGTTGATGGAGATCAGGATGTCGCCTGTGTACGTGTAGATCTTGTCTTCCAGGTAGCGTCTGCGCAGCAGATCCAGCAGCGGCGCCTCGTGCAGATTGTCCATCTCCGCCACGTTGTCCAGGTTCACCGAGTGCGACGGATCGTACGGATGCACCTGCTCGAACGTGAACTGCTGCTCTCCATCGGCGTCCGGCAGCAGCACGTGCAGCTTCTCGCCGTCATCCTCCACCACTGTGCCCAGCTGCCACACATTGCGAGGGTCAGGGCACCACACCTTCTCACCCTCGCGACGCGCCGGTCGCTTCTCCGCCATCTCTAGCTGCTCGGGGGGCGGAACGACAATAGGCCTGATTTGGTAGATACGGCTTGGTCCGGAATAAATGGACTTCAAGTCGAGCGAAAATCCAGTCGTGTCCCGGATTAAATTGGATCTTGTGGGTAAATATTATGATGAAAATGACTGGGATAAAGTATACTCATCGACATGGGTTCACTTATTGCAATGATCCTGCTTTTCGACCAATCAACTGCCAGCTGACGTACGTAGCGCATCGCCAGTCAAAAGATGCAGGACGCTGCGCACTGGCAAACGAGTGAGTTGGCGTGTGCCATCAAGTACCGACTGCTCGAGGGCGAGGCAGTGGATGGATACAAAGAGGGACTAGTGGCGCGTGTGGGAGTGCCGAGTGAATATGTGGCGCCGCTCGTGGACCGCGCGTTCGCTCTGCATCCAGCAATGTACTCGGTCATCGACGAGGACGACGCAGAGCTCCCGGATCTCATTGTACGCGACTCTATGCTTGATAAATACAAGTGTTATTGGAATAAACCTGCTAATAATTAATATTTTGCCGTTGCAGTGGGACGAGTATGAAAATCTGGACTGGAAAAACATTTTGGCCGGCAAAGTGGTGGCGAACGCGTACTGCGTGCGCAAAGGGCAAGTGTTATTGGAATAAACCTGCTAATAATTAATGTTTTGCCGTTGCAGTGGGACGAGTATGAAAATCTGGACTGGAAAAGCATTTTGGCCGGCAAAGTGGTGGCGAACGCGTACTGCGTGCGCAAAGGTCTTTCGCGCAAGGCACAGCTGTCTATTTACTTGTCCAAGTACATTATGAAACATCCGGACTGTATGCTGAGCAAGGCGTTGCCGAGGACTCTTGTGGTGGACACTTGGGAGGCGTACGATGAGAGCATGGCACAGTTTGGGATCTCCTTCCGACAACGGCTGGACTCGTGTTTATGGGAAGTGAGGCAAACACTTGAAAATGAAAACAACACGTGGATTATGAAACCCAGTGCTACGAACAAGGGCGCGGAGGTTAACGTGATCAAGGACTTCAAGAAGCTGCGCAGCATTGTCAACGAATGGACTGATATCCGCGAGTGGGTTGTCCAGGAGTACATTCAGCGGCCATTGCTGCTGCGTGGACGCAAGTTCCACATCCGTGTGTATGTGCTCGCAGTTGGGGGTCTGAAGGTGTATGTGTACCAGCATTGTCTCGTTCTTTGTGCTCTCGAACAGTACCGCGAGGCCGATACGGACAACAACTATTCCCACATCACTAACACTTTCCAGCAGCAGAGTCATCCGGATTTTGTCGAGAGCGAGTGTGTGTTGCTACTGGACGATATTGAAGAGATTCTGACTGAGCAAGGTATCGCCGACGCTGCTGGGAAGAAGGCCAAGATCCTCGCTGATATTGGGCACATCACTGCCGAGACGTTCGATGCATACAAGGGCGAGTTTTCGGTCTTCCAACCACTCCCCAATTGTTTCGAGATCTACGGCGTGGACTTTATGGTTGACGAAGACTTTAATGTCTGGCTACTGGAGTTTAACCCCGGTCCGGATTTCAAGCAAACGGGCGATCGCCTGCATTTTGTTATTCGTGACCTGATGGCAGACTCGCTAAGTGTAGTTACGAACGAGTTCTTTTCGGAGAACAAGGATTCTTCTACCAAGGACGCTGAGATCGGTGCATTTGCCAAGGTATACGACCAGCAATGGGGAGCTCTTTCCAAGGGTTCATCGATGAAGTTTGTGGAGTAGAGATTTTGACTTGACCCAATAGAGCACAGATCAAACTAGACTATCGTTTGAACAGGTCACATTCTATTGTTTTCAAAAGTACTTGTTCGTCGTTGCAGACGAAAGAAACCCAATACCTTTCGCAGCAGAAGAAAGCAGGTTGGTTCCTGATGTCGCTGCCGAGAAAATGTTGGAGCTTGTCGACGACGACAACAAGTTTTGCAACTTCATCGCAGACGAACTAGACGAGTCATCAACCCCTGGGCGTTCGTGAAATAGTGTGGAGCTATTTGCTCTGGCTCGTCCCTCAAGTGAATCGTCCTCGCTGGAGCGCGACATAGAGCGCTGCAACTTTCGGCGACTGGAAGGAACAGGAAGCAGAGAGAACCTCGCAACGGGTTCTGCAATCCGAACGAGTGGCCTTGTGTCTTGAGCTCCAATGACAATATCTTTTCCATCTAATAAGCAAAGAGTTAGTTGCCACGCCATTTGTACGAACCAAACATGATCCATGACTTACTAATTTTGTTGATATCGTTCGATTCTGACAATGATGAAAAGAGCAGTCGACTCTTCCGGAACTGCAGCACAACATTTTCAATCAGCTGTGGCCCATAGATCTCCCAATCCACTGGGTCGACAAACTCCTGCATTCGCTCGAACAAACTCTTCAGCTTCAGTAACCCAGGCGAACATTCGTCCGGATTCAACTCATCGCCCCATCCAAACCGAATGAAATCGGAGAAACCCAATGTTGCGCGGACAAAATACATGTCAAAAAGGAACTGCTGGATGCAACATTCTCCAAAATTCAACACTGAAACATTTTGAGTCGCCCTGGCTTCCACAAGCAGAGAGACAGCGGTATCGTACACGGTCACGCTTACGATAGTAAGTTGATCTACGAGCACCTCGCGAATAGTGCGCTGCATCAACTTGATTTGCTCCGCGTTGGTGCCAACAGAATTCTGAATCAGCCGATTCGCATCGTCCAAGCTGTAACAGCAAGAAAAGAGAAAGCTGGACACTGTTGGTGTTTCGCACCACGGTAGCCACACTTTTTCGTCTCCGAAAGTCATTTCCGTCTCCGAGGAAGAATCATCGGTGTCTCCGCCAAGATCTTCGTTAGAGATCACTTGCTCTGCCCAGCCCTCATGAGTAGCGATCCATTCCTGTACAGTAGAAAAAGTACATCATATTGTGAATATCTGCGCTATGTAAGGTTTCATACCAACCAGCACACTCATACCTCATTGCTTGAATCATACTGTTCAATCTGCAGCAATTCGCGCAACGGCTCAATCTTCTGTTCTAGAAGGATGGTAGCCCACGCCTCGCAATACTTTTTTGATAGCCCGTGAAGGACGTTGACGAATAGTTGAGGGTATGACGACTTTCGCTTTATCTCCGAAACAAGATAAAACGAATGAAATCCTATAGCGTCCACTCGTCCTAGTTCTTCGTCAATAAAACAAGCCATAGCTTTTTCTCCTCCCCCCAGGATTTCCTATAACATATTGCACCACAAACGTTATCAAACCCGTTCGTTTGGGAACTACACCATAGTACTGAGTCTGATACAACTTACCTCTAATGCAGATTTTAACTGCGCCTTCATCACGTAGCCATCACTGAACATATTGCGCCACAAACGTTATCAAACCGTTCGTTTGGGAACTACACCATAGTACTGAGTCTGATACAACATACCTCTAATGCAGATTTTAACTGCGCCTTCATCACGTAGCCATCACTGCAATATTTATCATAGACTGGACCAACTGCCAACACGGAAAGATCCCTCTCCGGAATTGAAACGGTAGTCGTGTTCCCAGGGAATAACTTGTTCATTTGATGATGAAAACCAGATACGATTCCCGCCAAAATGTTGGAAACGCTCAAGAAGGCGCTTGGAAGTAAAGTAGCGTCGTTCTGGTTGTCAGGGAGTGGATACTCCAGCTCAAAAAATATAACCAGTTTGAATACTGTACGGAGAAATTCTTCTATCAGCACACTCTGAAGATCACTTGCATCTAAATCGGCCGCCTTCTTCTGAATAGTTTCGAAGTAGTCGTAGAACTTGACATTTTTAAGCCGGTAATCGTTTTGAGACATACCTGTCGCTGTGTCTTCCAGGCTTGCACGTATCTGAGTTTTTATCGCTTCAAGTGCTTCGACGAACGAATGCTGTACCAAGTCGCGCGTGCGTTTTCGGAATGCTTCAGCGAAAAGAACGAAAAATACCGAATCAGTTGAAGCACTACGATCTTTCTCCAGACCCCCAGGTGTATCGCTAAGAATTCGTTTCCATAACTGCACATCCTGGCAGCCACCACTGACTTTGTTGACGGTGTAGAGTTTAGATTGGACTTGCGATAGCTGCGAAATCGAGTCAATGCTGGAAATAATCGGTGAAGCTACTCCAAGTATCTGTAAACATATGAATGCAATAAATCAATACTTAGTATAAAACAAAAGTAGATATTAGCGTATTTCGACGATACCTGTCGTCGTTTCCGTTGGAACCACTCGCTCATCATTTTGAGCAACTTCCCTGATGAAACAAATTGCTCGAGTTCATCCTTGAAGCGGGGTGGTAGATGAGAAATCGATCTCAACAGACCGCTTTCGCTTCCATCGCCAAATATGTTCCCTGTTTGTGTAATCGTCAAGCTGATCGATTTCAAAATGATCGTCAGAGCGCGTTCCTTCTTTACAGTTTTCTCCATCGCGTGCTCTTCCGACTCACGCTTGTGAATCGGAGTCATCCATTTCGAGCGTGACTCCAGAAACATTTCAAACAGTTTTTCAACCTCAATAGGTGGTTCGTTCAGCACAGCAAGCGTGCACAAATTCTCTGCATAGAACCTGCTCTTTTTGCCTCGACACGTCAAGTAACTTTTCGCACATGCAACCATCCTCTGCACAACCAACAACAATTAGATCAGCCAGTAAGAACATCCCACTTCCAGCATCGTACCGGTCGAAAGCACCCAATGCACGTCCATTGCGTTTGCAGGAATGGAAATTCCTGTTCCGAACTCGTCGCTACACATGCGTCGTGAATCTCCGCTGCTTTTTGATACAGTTCCAAGGCCTGCAGCGATTCTCCTGCATCCAGCAGTTGCCACATCTTCTCGGGCACTTCCACCAGGAACGCCACGTTGTCTGCATCCGTAGCTTCAGTTGTCTGAGATACCTCAGCCACTGCCTCAGTCTCAGTGCTGTCAGCTTGGTCGTCCACAGCCAAGGCGCTGGTCAGAGTCGTCTCCATCTGCTTCCACATCTCCGGCATCTCCTTCAGCGACACTTCGAGCCGCAACGCAGCCGAGTGCATGTTCACGATCTTATCTGCCGACTCGATGAGGTCTCTGTACCTCACACCGATCATCTTCTGCATCTCCTTGGTCTTGTTCTCCTTCTCCTTCCTGCAGACAAGTTCGTCAGTCAAAGCGCTGCGTATCCTCCCATTTGCCGCATTCTCTCTGTCTACAGCCACTGCATGACGCACCTCGTCCTGTCCAGAAGCACCTTGGCGTCTGCAATGGACAGCCGCCGTAGGAAATCGGCTGCATCGTCCGCGCGTTGCTCCCCGCGGCCAGCTACTATCGTCATCGCTGGTATCTGTAGCTGAAGTTCGTGTGTCGTACTTAAGTGAACTTAAGTAAACTGTGTAGAGAGTGTAGAGTACACCATTCCAATTCAATTGAATTATGGGCAAGGACGGCGACGTCGAGTCGACCGAGCGATCGCCGCTAACGCCCAAAGCAGCATTACTGAGAGGACAGAAGAGGGCCAGTCCGGTAAGACGAGAGCTTTGCTTTAGAACCCTGTGAATTGCATCAGTGCTACTTGTGTATCTGCTGACTTATTTGCATTCGTAGTTGCGACTCGACAGCAGCGGAGATGAAGCAGGTAGTGCGGACGATCGGGACGGGCAGAAGGTGGTTCCAGCTGCGTCTATTTGGCGAGGAGATGACGCGGCCGACGCATCGAATGCGGATGGTAACAGGAGATCAAGACGAGAAATGAGCGGCTTCTGACACTTCGATGGGCGTGTTGAGCAGTGAAATTGAGCAATATCCGGTGGTATTTGCGAGCTGCACGAGCATTGTACGAGATGCAGTTCCAGATGAAGCGACCGTCGGCCATTTTGAAGATGAAACCCAACTCGGTAACAAAATTCTCGCTGATTTATGTCTCCGAACGATGGAGCTTAGTGGTTCGTACGATTTCTGTGTGATTGCAGTACGGGTTGAAAAGTCGATCCACATTCGACGCGTTGGCGGCGCTGATTTCTCCACTGCGGGGGCAACAGATTCTTGGTAGATTTCATTTTTGTAGCATGCTTCACTGGAGGTGATCATTGCTGATGCATTTAATGGGCAGACAACTGGACTAGCCTCGAGATTGGTCTCTTCGAGGAAGCTTATGAACGATTTGGCAAGGATTTCCATGCAATCGCGGGACAGGTACCAATGAATTTGCTCTTCTCTGTAAGAAGTGACGAGCAGCATTTGATGATCACGTATTTGTTCTTTGCTGTAGCTTCAGAAGAAGACTGTAAAGGACACTATCGCATTCTACTATATCTGGAAGAAGCATGGATCTTGCGCGAAATCTCGTGATGACGGCAATCTCTCGGACGATTTTCTGCCGGAACCTGAACCGGGTGTATCAAGCGATACGCTAAAGTTGATGGACCGCCTTCGCAGTACGTGAATTTTCCGCTGCTTGCCTTTCAATTCTAACCACACGTATATTCGAACACTCAGAGCGACAGCTCTACGTCCAAGATTACCTCGACGCTGCCCGAGCAATGTATGCCCCTCAACCAGCTTATGCATCTCATCACAAGAGGCAAAAGATTTCAGATTTTGGTCTGCAGCGCGTCTCGTGCTTCCAACAAGGTCTTAAAGGGTTGTCGCCATTGCGTGTCCCATCTGTGCTAGGTAAGTGACGCCCTGGTGCATGGCACATCTACCGGTAGGAGACTAAACGCTGGTATGTTAGATGCTTGGACTCCTCTCGAAATCAGAGTATTTGAGGTCGCAATTGAATGCTACGGCAAAGATTTTACTCGCATTGCCGATGTGGTAGGTCACAATGGACGGAATATCTCTTCGTTGCCCTGCTGATGATGGCTGTTGTTGCTCGTGTTGCAGATTAGAACCAAATCCTGCGGAGACGTGGTTGCATTCTACTACGTTTGGAAGAATGATTCGCACTATCAAGTCGTAAAGAACCGATGGGAAAGAAAAAATGACACGAAGAAAACGCCTGCTGACACAAAAACCAAATGCGCATGAACGCGTCACCTACCGTAGATGTGCTTAACGTTTGTATATTTCAACCTAACGCTTTTGAGAACTATCCCACGCCTCTTGATGAGCAACGCTACTAGTTTAATCGATGGAGATAACTTCCTGCTCCACGATCAGGCCTTCATGAGGATAGTTTTGCAGCTTCTTGCACGCGGTGCACACCCAAGACGCCGGAGGCAATTCCTTCATTTTGATGCAGTACTTGTGGAACATGCGCTGACACATATCGCACAGCACCAATTCATCCTCGTTCTCCGGACGCGTGCAGATCTCACAGTTCTCCGAGTCCATCATGTACGTACGTGAGTTGTACACCACAGGCTGAGCGGTTCCAGGTTCCTGCTTGTGAATTTGCTTGTTTTCCATAAGCTTCATGTTGCGATACGCCTGAAAGCTGTGAAGTGCGTGTCCAATGTTCTTTAAGTCCAGCTTCTGGTTCAGGAAGAAAGGGAATTCCACCTGAAGAGCCTTGAACCCTTGGAGCTGGCGCTGCTGCAGCAGCTGTGCGAGTGCGACGTATTCCGACGGACGTGCGCGATTTTTGCCGAAAATCTGAACTAGACTCTTCCTCGCGTCCAGACTGAGCCACACGTATTCATTCGTGACGAAGTCTTCAGTCAGCATGTGCAGCTCCATTAGATCACACACAACCTGCCAGCACGTAAACGACCCCAGCACGTTGTCTTGGAACTTCCTGAGTGTTTCAAATATGCCCTGGGAGGTGGTGCACTCTTTGAGGGCCACGGTGATGTCATCAATGTTTTGTAAAAACTTCTCCAACGTGTCCAGGTAAGTAACCACGGTAAGCTCGCGGTCTCCTGCCAGTAGCGTACTATCGTCGTTGCGCTTTGTCATCGCTAGCAGCCTACACAAAACAAAACAGCGATAATGTAAGTGCTGAGCCGCCGAATATCTTCCAATTCATGTGAAAAGGATACATACCGCTTCTTAAAGTGGTCAAAGTCGTCCGAGCTGGGAATACCCTTGAGCTTGTGAAAAGTTTCGAGTTGGTTGCAATACCTGAATACAACCGCCATCCACAGGACTTCGCGCAGACCCAGACGTCCTTGGTGCGACTGCTGCCATCGCAGCACATGCTTCCGAAGGTACGCTGTGCTGCGGTCCAATTCGCGATAGATGTTGCACGTTGCTGCAATTAATTCATCAGTATCTTTACTTCAATATCCATTGCAATCCTCCATAACGTACCGAACTTAACCAGACATTGGTCGACACGCGGCACGTCGTTGCTGATCGAGTAGCTGTGCCACATCCCATGACGTTGATACACGTAGTCGTAGAAGGTGAGGGCGCCCAGCCACCAGCTCTTGTAGCCTCCCTTGCCGCTTGAGCTGTCCAGGAGTTGGTCACCCAAGAAGTTGAGTTGGCGTCGCTGACGTTTGGCTGGCTCGGTGTTCTCTTTTGCGCGCTTGGCCTGGTCTGCTTCGCCCACTCGCTGCTTCTTGCGACGGAGAAAAAAAGAAGTTGAGTTGGCGTCGCTGACGTTTGGCTGGCTCGGTGTTCTCCTTTGCGCGCTTGGCCTGGTCTGCTTCGCCCACGCGCTGCTTCTTCCGACGGAGAAACACGTCCTCGCACTCCTTGCTGCACACTGGGGTCACAGTGCCACGGGTGCTCACCGAGTACTCGGGGTTGGCCGCTTGACACACGAAACACTGACTCGGGTCTGCGTTCCTCGAGTCTGCGGACGGCCGCATGCCCTTCATCTCGAGGTATTTGGCCTCGCAGCCCACGGAGCAGACGGGGACGGGCGGCGCCTTCTTGGCCGTGTTGGTCGACATGTACTCGGGGTTGGGCATGTGGCAAATGAAGCATTCGGACAGACTCACGCTCGACGACGCAGCGTCATCCGCGGAGCCTGCAGCGTCACCATCCTCGCTGTCAGTGGCGTGTGACGTGTTGCTGGCCGGGTTGTTCGTGTTGAACCAGTTGCTCAGCTGGAACTCGTCGCCGAAGTTCACCATTTCCTCGATCTCAACCTCCTGAGCTTTTGCGCGCCAATAGCCAATTGAGGCGAAGGTTGTTTGATTCAAAGCGTACTTAGCAGAGACCACTAAGTACGACGATCTTCGTGCGATCTTTCACAATGGGGCGATTTTTCACATTGATCACCTTCAACCTGCGAACTTCCCAGTGGCAAGGCCTCAAATGAAGCAACTAAAGCTAATGAATGCTATTCACTGCAATGAAGGGGTAAAATTTTTGTTGTTAGATTCGTGCAACGACACTGACATCGCTGCAGAAATTACTATACCATGGTATTCCCAAAGCTGGGTGCACGACAGAAACCCAAGATACCAGTCGTGAACTCGCTTAAGCACTGAGCTTGGCCTTGAGGATCTGCTCAAGCTTGACAATGTCGGCGCTGAAGCCGCGGATGCCCTCTGCGAGCTTCTCCGTGGCCATGGCGTCCTCGTTCATGCTCAGACGGAAGTCCTTCTCGCCGTACGACAGCTTCTCGCCAGAGTAAGCCTTGCCAGCCGTCTCGGAGTCGAGCTTCTTCGCCAGCTTAGTCGTGGACTTGGTCAGCTCCTCCAGTAGAGCAGGGGAGATGGTCAGACGGTCGCAGCCAGCCAGCTCGGTGATCTCGCCAGTGTTGCGGAAACTAGCGCCCATGACGATGGTCTTGTAGTCGTACTTCTTGTAGTACTGGTAAATCTTGGTCACAGACACGACACCAGGGTCCTCGTGCGACTCGTAGCTGGACTTGCCAGTCTTGGCCTTGTGCCAGTCGAGGATGCGGCCGACGAAGGGCGAGATCAAGGTTGCACCGGCCTCAGCGCAGCCCACAGCCTGAGCGAAGCCGAAGAGCAGCGTCATGTTGCACGAGATGCCCTCCGTCTGCAGCTGCTTGCAGGCTTGGATGCCTTCCCACGTACTGGCAATCTTGATGAGGATGCGGTCCTTCTTGATGCCGGCCTTCTCGTACAGTTCGATGATGCGGTGGGCGCGCTCGATCGTGCCCTCAGTGTCGAAGCTCAGACGGGCGTCCACCTCGGTGGATACGTATCCAGGTACGACCTTGAGGATCTCCAGTCCGAAGTTCACGGACAGCTTGTCGATGACGTAGCCGAGACGCTCCTTCTCCGACAGATCCGCCGAGAGTCCCTTGCCGTAGGCCACAGCGTCGTCCACGAGGGCCGAGTACTGCTCCATCTGCGCAGCCTTGAACAGCAGCGACGGGTTGGTGGTGGCGTCCTGCGGCTTGTACTTGTTGATCTGCTCGAAGTCGCCCGTGTCGGCCACGACGGTGGTGAACTGCTTGAGCTGGTCCAGCTGCGAAGCTTCGCGGATCTTCTTGTTGGGGGAGGCGGCCATCTTGTGTCGAGGAAACTGGTGCTTGGTCTTCAGAGCGCAGATTCGAAAGTGAGCTCTCGAATACTCGGACCCTGCTAGGTGCGACAATTTGACTTGGATTCAGTAAGCGGGCATACTGGCGAGTGATTGTGAGCCAGGAGCCTAACCCTATGTCGAGTGACGTAGCAAGTCTGCGATATCAAGATCAAGCTGATGATGTTGTTGACCAAGACTACGAATCCAATTCGCAAGCAGTTGCATTTTGCACGGAGCCTAACCCTATGTCGAGTGACGTAGCAAGTCTGCGATATCAAGCTGATGATGTTGTTGACCAAGACTACGAATCCAATTCGAAATTTTGCACACCGGAACTATGGAGCACGCTTCCTGGCGAGAATCAGCACGGTACATGACATTTGCCGAGCATATTCAGGTGTCACCACTTCAAGTTCAATTGACGTTCTAAACGATGCCGTCCGTAACGAGAGCACCACATTTCTTTATGGACACTATGACGGGTCCTAACACTTACATGATCGCTAAACGATGCCGTCCGTAACGAGAGCACCACATTTCTTTATGGACATTGCTACGGGTCCTAACGCTTACATGATAGCAGTGAACGTCGAGGTGGCCTTCTCGTACATGCCGAAGAAGACGAAGCCACCGATACTGATCCACATTGTACGCGGGCCAACGCCTGAGAACAGACGCTTCAAGCCTTCGTCCGTGTACACACGCGACAGCGTGTTCAATGTGCCCTTGTAAGGAACGCCCTTGGCGTCCTTGCCGAGCATCAGACGCGTCTTCACGACGTCGAGCGGGGTTGTAATGGACGCCGCCACCCCGCCTGCAATTGATCCGCAAATTGCACCCTGGAACGAGGACACGGGTGCATCCTGCTTCTTTGACCATTGGTACTGTGCAGATCAAACATATCGTTAGCGGCTCGTCAAAGGGTGTCTATAGAATACGTAGCGCACCTTCAGTCCTTCCCAGAGAGGAAACTGGATAAATGAAAACGGAATCTCGCGTGCGATCATACTCCAGTAGCCACGGTAAAACCCTGCAACACCATCAGCCGCGCGAATAGCATTAAGCGCTTCCGGTAACGACTTGTAGACTCCCGTCTGCATACGTTGCTTCACAATCTCAGTAGGGGTTCGCACTAAACAAGCCGCCTAGGCACATAATCAAAGTCGTCGTCAACATCCTGCGTACAGCTTCAATGCAGCACCTCACGCACCATTTCACCCGACGCAGCAGCCGCCATGTGCACGAGCGGAGAGTGCTTCTGGTTGGGGGCGGCCATGCCAATCAGCGACTTGGAAGTCTCATAGGTGCTGAAGAAGAGCGCGCCTGTAGGTCAAGTGTTAGACTCCATGCAACAGTCATAAAAGGCGTCTAGTACGCACCTCCAGGAGCAGAACCTGCCGCGGCAGCCGACAAGCCCGAGTAGATACCGCGGAAGCCGCCAGCCTTAAAGAAGCCGTGAGCAGATTGCAATCGCGTCTTGATCGTGTCCAGCGGGAAGAGCGCAATGTCCACGGAGGTCCCTGCCACAGCTCCACCCTGTCAACACTAGTGAGAAGAAGCACTGCAACTACCAATAGATAAACAGAGTGATGGCGTACCAGCAACGCAGGGAAGAAGCCTCGCTCAGGGGGCGTGTTGTCTGCGCTGTCTGCCATGCTATCGCTACAGTACCGAGTGGGAATGAGCCCAAGGCACGCGCTCTGTGGTCGCAGGTCAACGCAGATGGTGTTTATGCAATCGACCCTATTTTGTAATACCCTATTTTAATTGGAATAGGCATTTCACGTGAAAAGGGATTGTGAAAATCCCCTGATTTGAAGACTGGCGGTGCGAGTCATTTTCACCAAGCAGGACGCGGCTTTGGGGCCGCAGGGGATCGCGAGGCAGCCATGGGGATCGTCGATCGCATCAAGGAGATCGGTGCGTGTGCGTATGCGTTGTTAGTTCCTTGATTGTGTGTGCTGATGGTGTGCGTTGTGGTGCAGAGGATGAGATGAAAAGGACGCAGATCAACAAGGCCACAGAAGGCCATCTGGGTCGACTCAAGGCCAAGCTCGCCAAGCTGCGCACGGAGGTATACTCTCAATATCTTCTACTCCGTGACTGTTGTTGCTGATATCGTGGCGTTGCAGCTTCTAGAAGAAGGGAAGTCGGGTGGCGGCGGTGGCGAAGGTGAGCTTTACTGTTGTGATAGAAAACTCAGTCGAGTGCATATCTAACGGAGGCAATGATTAGGCTTTGATGTGGCCAAGAGTGGAGATGGACGCGTTGCGTTGATCGGTTTCCCCAGTGTGGGAAAATCAACAATGCTGAGGTGCGTCTTCGATCTGGAAATGATTGAGGAATGGATACTTACACATCGGTTTTGATTCATGCAGTCAACTGACGGAGACGCAGTCGGAGACGAATGCAGTGGAGTTCACCACGTTGACGTGCATTCCTGGCAACTTGATCTACAACGACGTCCGCATTCAGGTAAGCACAGAAACAAAGGTGTGGGCTGGGACTGGAGTTGACGTTGTTTCTATTGCTGCCACGCAGTTGCTGGATCTACCGGGTATTATTGAAGGTGCCGCGCACGGTCGAGGACGTGGACGAGAGGTTATTGCTGTGGCCAAGTCTGCCGACATGATTTTGATGGTGCTGGATGCTGGTCGGGAGGCTGGCAACCGCCACCGCGAGATCCTCGAGAACGAACTGGAGACTGTCGGACTGCGACTCAATCGACAGCCGCCTGACATTTACTTCCGGAAGAAAAACGGCGGTGGAATCACCTTTAACAGCACGATTCGTCTCACCAAGGTACGGGGCTGTAGTTTCCGTTTCTGCGTCCAGTTGCTAATGAGGGGATGTATTGTTGTAGCTTGGTGATGACCCGTACCAGACCGTGTA
>NBNE01000247.1:0-29317 GCA_002215365.1 Phytophthora megakarya
TGTGGTAATCGTGCCATTACATGTACGTTTGCCGCGCGTGCGCGTGCGTTCTGCCAATTGCAGCATCGTGTGCTTAATCTAGCATGCGCCCCGCACGTGGCAAGTTTAATTTGTCAGTGAAGTCGGTGTTCATGACAGCAACTTATCGGGTCAGGCGTGTCGAGTCGACATCCCCCTATCCGACTGGAATTGCGCCGCAAAGACACGGATGGTCGCATGCAGAGCGTGTCTTTCCGCCCCACCCAATATGTTAAACGAAGCCACACGCTTCCTGCGTGTTCCTCTCTACCAGATATGGTTGGCAATTAATATATGAATCTGACGACTAGGAGATCACTAGCATACCCAAAAATGTATCGATGCTCGTGGCTATCAATAAAATAATAATAATCCTATCGCCACGCACTCAGAGGCGTTGTGACGAGCGGCGCATGATCTCTATCTGGTGCTTGAGAAGGTAGCACACAGCAGCGCGTGAAACGCCGAACTCCTTGGCGAGATGGGCCTGCTTCTCACCCGCGCGTACTCGACGCACGATCTCGCAGCGTTCACGCTCCTTGAGGTATTTCTTCTTGACGCGCTTGGCGACTGTGGTTACGGGTGAGAGTGGGGTAGCACTGAGGCCCACGCTCGTGAGTGGACGCTTGCGGCTGGACGTGATGTCCTCGTCCTCAGTCTCGCTGCTGGAGCTAGACACAGGCGAGAAGCTGTGGCAGTAGCTGGAGTAGTTGTAGTAGGGCAGTTGCATGCCGTTGGAGGCTTCATGCCAGCCGTAGGGCGAGTAGGTGGGGCTTTGTGAGTTCTCGTTAAGCAGCGGCGACGGCGGCTGGGGTGTGGCCGAGTTTTGCAGGAAGGTCTGGAAGCTGGGTAGCACGGTCATGGCCATGTTGACAATGTGGTTGGCAGTCGTTCAATTTGGAAATGAGCTGAGGCACAGACGCCTCAGACACAGCATGGCGCTGGTGGCGCTGTCGCGGCGTCAAAGATATGCACTTGTGCGATTCGTTAAACCATAGTGGGGCCCAGTCATGTGGGGCCACAACCCCAGGTTGCAGTAGGCGTGGCGTTTCTATTTGCTTCAGTTTGCGATTCAGAGGCTGCTTGGCGCGCAGTTATAGACACCGCACCGCCTGTTGCGCATTTAACGCAGCAGCAAATCGCCGCCACCGCCGAATTCAACGAGCGGAGGCAAACCCGCCGTGAGTTGGACTCTTCCCGTACACAGGGTTGATGCTAGCGACTGTGCTGCAAAGGAGCGCAGCCAACCTGTTGCATGCGCCTTCGAAGACAAAGCTCACGGCATGGTAAACTATCTCGAAAAGTACGGACAACCACTGAACGATGACGGCACTCGAAAAATGCCTATATTAAAGAGCGTCTCCGTTAAATTCGCCTCTCGTCCTCGACCCGTTTGGCAAGCATTGTTTGCTGAAATGTGAAAAGCAATTGGAGCTCGGCGCGTGGCTCTGATGCTTCAAAACGAGGCGATGACCACCAGTCGATGTTGGGTCAGCCGCAAAAACATGCCGGTGGTCGATGGTCACTTGTTAAGCAAAGCGGTAGCGGTTTCACTCAATATGACAGTTCCATACGATTATACAGGTTCTTCAAACTCATAGTGTATTTAACATTCTACAATATTTATTATGTTCTAACGATTATTCGTTATTGTAGGCATTTCATGCTGTGTTAAATCGCGCTGACACGTCGCATGCGCGTGTCTTTGCGGTATTTCTATCACACGCAGTCGACACCACCGACGTCACTAATTATAAATTCCCAAAAAGGATATCGACCGTCAACCTGCCGTGGGCAGTTTATAAAGTGGCATTCTTCGGCAACGTGTTGTTTTACCTCCTTGAACTGCAAGGCAGCAAAAAATCGGTGGTCTGCTAATATTGCCGATGTGATTGGTGCAGCAGCTGTCTAGCTGTGTTCGACCGAGACGTGAACGCAGCTCGCAACATTTCTCACAAAAACATGGGGCTGCTCTTGTACTCATGCACTACCGGCGAAGCCTTCCCAAGGCGATGTGATCGCGAACTGCATACTATAAAGTGTGTAGAGGGAAATATTTTCGATGCTTGACGGCTATGGATTGGACCCGTATCTTGTACCGCTGTTTGCTTGCTCACAAAGTTGCTGATGCGCGTCAATTTCAATGACGTTGACGCTAGCATACCGGTATTACCGGCTCGTTGATGAGCATCTGTAGTTTGGTAGCGCTAGCATACTTCAAACACGTTACTGAGCTTGTCTATGGGGTCAATCTCGAAACATGTACGCCGAATTTCCTGTGCAGCCTTCTGTCTCTGTTTCAGAGCTGTCTTCTCTGTTATCATTTCCAGGAGCTCCATCTCTTCGATAAACCACGCCTTGATTTGCTTGGCTACCTGAATGTCGAGCAGTATCCATACAAATTTTGAAAAAATGACTGAATATGTATGAAATAATAAACCTTGCACAGGGTTATACTAGGGTACACTAGGGTTAAATGTATCCATCTGAATTTCGACCAATCACGTGTCAAATGCCCCATTAATTAATGCTTAAGTATTTCATCTGAATGGGTACACTCCATCTCTTCAACAATGGCTTCTCTAGGCGAAGTCGTAGTGCCTCGCCTTCAGCTTCCGCTTTCCGTGGTGCTGTCCAATGCCGCAGATCTGATTAACAGCATGGCCGAAGCCACGTGTCTCTGCTCGCACGTGCACCGCCGTCTCGTAGCGCTCTACCAGGCGCTGGAACGTCTCGATGCTGTGCCCGTGTCCGTCTTGGACCAATTCCTGTGGCAAACCTTCCGGTTCCACGACTTTTTAAGTAAATTCAGTAGTAAGAAACTTATCACACGCCTCGTGTGCAGTCGTAAGATCTTGGAACAGACGCAGAGTCTTCATCGGGAGTTGGATGTCGTAGGTAGAACCGTTCTACCTGTCGAGGACTGGGAGATTCAGTGGCTGGACGACCGTAGAACTCTACGTCAAGGCTGGGAAAATCTACGTCAAGACCGCGCTCGACTCACTGCAGAACTCTTGGACACAACGTCCCAGGTAGAAGCCATGGTACTACTCAAGTGCGAGAAGGAGACGTACTTTGCCAAGTACGCGCCGGACGAGCTGGAGCTGCTGAACGCCGTCTTCGGCTACGCAGCCAGTCTGTCCCATGCAGAAGTGCCCCATGTGCCACAATGGTTCATCCCTCCACACGAAGTAGATTTTGTCGAGACTCCCTTCAGCAAAGGCGCCTTTGGCTCAGTGCATCATGGAACGTGGTTGGACGCACGAGTGGTGGTCAAGAGGATGTTGAATCCAGTGGACAACGAGATGGAGCGCAATATTTTCATGAATGAGATCAAGATCTGGTATTTTCTCAACTATCCACACGTGGTGAAACTGCACGGGGCTTGTCACGTTGGGCGCCCGTTTTTCGTATGTGAGTTCGCGTCGAACGGCATTCTCACAGATTTTATCGCAAAAGAAGAGAGAGAAGGCCGACATGTACTCTGGCAGAAGCTGTATGAAGTGGCACGGGGCCTTCACTTCTTGCATGAACGGAATGTCACGCATGGAGACCTCAAAGGGAACAATATTCTCATCGGCGCGGATGGCACCGCGAAACTAACGGATTTTGGCCTCAGTTCGATGCTTACGAGCTCAGTTCAACCGTCACCGGTAGTGGAAACGACTGGGGCTCTGCGATGGAAAGCACCGGAAGTTTTATGTGGAGCGAGTTGGTCGTCATATCAAGCGGACATTTATTCCTTTGGTATGAGTATCATCGAGGCAGCTACTCATGCATTACCCTGGGGTAATCAGATGCCCGACACTGCGGTGCGTTATCACGTCGTAAAAAAGCGAGTGCTGCCATCCAGACCGGTGAATATCAGTGACGAGCAATGGGAACTCGTTCAGAAAATGTGTGCGTTTGATCCTTCTCAACGACCGGACATTGCAGTTGTGGTCGAGAAGCTGAAACAATTCGCAGAACAAGAAGTCAATGAAAGTCTTGGGCACATTGGCGAAAGTGTCAGCTTCTACTCGAGTAGCGGCAGCGAAAGATCAATGAGTTTCCTGGCAGCTAGCAACACAAGTGTTATTGCACTCCAGAGCCCAAACGCACCATTAAGTTCGGTTGTTTCTTCCTCACAAAGCAGCGCCAGAACATTTTCGTCAAGTACATGCAGCATCAGTACCTTGAATGGCGATGAAATGATGCCGTCAGTGTTAGAGCTTCACGAGGTAAGCAAGAATTATTATGATGTTCCAGCATTCTATATTGTCCACTGCCATTGTTACTCATGGAGTGCTTTGCTACAGTATTTGGATCTGCTTACAGGGTTAATTGACGTCCAATGCGGAGTTATCGACGAGATTTGCAAGGAAGCAAAAGAACTGCAGCTTCCAGATCCCGAGGATTTTATCACAAAAAGGTGAATGCATGTCATTTTCGTTCGCTACTGTACCCACGCTTACCATCAACGCTTCTGGTTATTTAGATATGAAGATCGCTTGCACCAACTCCGTTCAGAATGGCTGGCACGGAATCGTTTGACTCAAGATACGCTTACAAACTGTATGCTCATTTATGAAGATCAAGCAGAACTGCAAAGTGCCAGAACATCTCTTCAACAGAGACTCCTGCAGCATGCGTCTGCGGCCGTGAAATGCTTCAATGGCACGGTTGACCCCACGACGGCTTTTTGAAGTTGATCGCTGAAATGATATGGTGCTACTGACGTGATTTCAATTTTTGCACGCCATTTTTTATTTCCGCGAAAACGTCTTGTTATCTGATTTCTGGAACGCGTCGCGGTTATCTGGATTCAAGAAGTTAGTGATGCATCGATAATAAATAGCAAGAACAAGCCTGTGTATGGGTTACTAAGCTGAATAACGCTAGTCTAACACTGACATTCGAAAGCGTGGGCGTCAAACAAGCATTTTTGATCGCAAGATTTGGTGAGTCTGATCAATCTGTTTAGATTAAGGGATTAAGGGATCTTGCAAGGAACCCCTCGTGAAGTGCAGAAATATTGATATCTCTCAGACGGATAAACCATTACCAGTAGAGGATCTGAGTGCCCTCCACAATAATTTCACAGTTAAAGCAAATAGCACAGCTTTCAATTGGCACCCATGAAGAAACATCCAAATAGTCCAGTAAACGGTAAAACTAAGAAACGTTGTACTCGGACGACCCAACCTATAAATTGGTTTACAAGATGCGCTTTCCATAGGCTACACAGAACGATGTTCCGGTAGAGGTAGTTGATCTGGAAGTAGTATGTTTGAGTGTCTTTAGCAGTACTCTAGTAAACGAAGATGTCTTCTACGGATATGTTCACATTATCATAATTTGCTATGAAATATCGGTTTGAAACTTCATGAACGCGAGTGAGCAAGGTATCAGGTATTAGCGAGCTCCATACAAAATACCACGAAGGGTCTTCAGCATGACATCACCCCAAGCCATAATACCAGTCGCCAATTCTTGTGTGGCATCGTCAGCAAGCGAGAACTGAGGTCGATGGATCTTTAAGAATGCAGCACGACGCATCGTAACAACCATTTCACCCTTTTCATCAGTGCTTGCTGTAAATACAGCAGTAGCTGACACGTCTTTCCGGATGCGCTCGGCTGAGTTGTAGGGATAGAGTTCATCCTCATCGACAGAGTCGAGCACCACCATCCCGTAGTTTGCATCGGAATCCAACTTAGGAAACAAGAGCGAGCTCGTCTCCATCGTGATGTTGTCGAAAACTGTTGACAGGACCCGCGCATTGTACACGCTGCCATCGATGGTCTCGTAGTCGTCCCTGACTGTGACGTGCCCGAGACGCTCAGTGATGCTGATTTCCATGTTGGTCAAGTAAAACACGGCTGCATCGAAGACTTGTTGGAGAGACTTTACCCCTGGAAATTGTACAGTCTCGAAGCGCACGCCACAGAAATCTCCTTCTGCTGTTTCAAAGCGCTCGTCGGAATATTGTGCTTTACCAGGTTCAATGTAGTGTCTTGGGTCCATGACAAAATTGTACGCATTGCGCAGCTTTTCGTCTCGCATGGCCACGAGCTTTGCCCGGCGAAGGTCCCAGTCTTTCGGGAGACAAATGCGAGTGTATAGCGGGTGAGATTGTTGAGTTCCCTGCAAAATTCACAGAGATTAGCTCAATGGTGGAGAGTTCCATAAAGTATCATTTTAACCCACCAAGCATCGACTCATGGCCGATCGCATCTTAGCAAGGTGAAGATGCTGGCCCCGGACAAGATCGCTTAGCTTTGCCTTCTCTTTTTCAGCTTCCTTCAACGTCGGGTCGATATCTGGACATTGTCCCGATCGGATTTTTAGCACTGCTACTTCCGACTGGTGTTTGCGGATCTCTTCGCGAAGTACTGCTGCTTCTTCCTGCCAATCGCCACACAAGTTAATAAGTAACAATTCTGCACGTGTATGTAAGGTCATTGTAAATACTGTACCCGTCTAGCAGCGTATGTACATTTACGTCTCTTTGACTTCACTTGATCCAGTGTCTTTGGGTGTTTTTCTGTGTCGTATACTTCACGGTGGACTCGTCCAAAAGTGCTCTGACAGGTTGTCGCCATTTTCGTTTCGTTGTCAAGTCAGTAAGTTGTAAAGTGATCTCGATCTCATCTGTGACTTTCGTTTACTTTTATCTGTACCATGCTACATGTATGTACCAGATGATTTCACACGGGCGTGGTCAACAGTGAGCGTCTATCCAAGTTGACGCGCATCAACGAGAGCAAAATATTTGAGGGGTTAAACTTAAAAGTAATAGATGACTAAGTGCTCTCATACATGTATGTTATGAGTCGTGCAGAAACATACCAATTGTAGAGCACGCGTATTGCGAAAATACGTGGAGAATATGGTGTTTCCGTGTAATGAAGTCACAAATCGATTCGAGTGACGAGGTGTTCTGTTCTATACTTCGCGGACGAATTTTACTTGCGGTGTGGTTGATCCAGGAAAATGTTGTACATGTACTAGAGATTGTGAAGTGATTATGCATGAGCAATTACTTCAACGCACGAGCAATCATTTTTGAAGGCCCTGAACAGGAAGCAAATGTTTGCATACCATACGTATTGATACAGAAATTAGGGATTGGATTTACGCATTACCGTACAAAATATTGTGGTCAATCCGTGCTGAACATGATCAGAATTGAGGCTCGTTAAAAAAAGCTGCTCACCTCATGGTGACGACAGATCGCCTTCGACTCCAATTATCGATGACGTCTTTCTTGCTGAAAAGCTGCAGTAGCTGACACGCCCTGATGCGATTTGTGTGTAAATATTGCTGTTAGTATTTTAATACCAACAGCTGATAAATTCTACGTAAACTTGGTCGACGATAATCACCTTGTAATCAATCACATTCAGATGGTTCATACATGTAACTCGTTGCTTATTCATGCAGTGACGTGTGGAGAAAAAATGGCGTGAATCGACCACAACGAGTTTTCGATCTAGACCATATTGTTGCTTGTGGGATCCTAAAGTAGATCAGCCCACTCCACCAGAAGGAGAAGTGCTGCTAGGGCTCGTCGGATATCCATATATTCCGTGTGGACTGCTGTAAATGCTCGAGATTAACCGTTTTTGTGATTATTTGGACAGGAGGAGGTTCATGCGACGAGGTTGGCAGACTTGATTCCTAGGTATCTATACTAAACGCCCTGGATACGGGTCTCCGTACTACGGAGATCGGAAGTGGAGTCTGTGCTGACGAACACTAAAAAAAATGACAAAACTGGCTGAAAACATTCGCACAGCTTCACGCTGCTAAGATGCAGTCTGTTATCAATAAATGCCTCCTGATAAGTGTACATTCGAGAACTGTTGTGCTGTTTATCCTTTCTTTAGAGTACTAAATGAACACAATATATCTCACTTGCAATGAATGCCGTTTATCCAAGTAGTATGAGGGATACTTCGCTGACACCACTTGATAGTTTAATTTCAGCAGATTTCAGCAGAAATTAAACTATCAAGTGTTGTCAGCGAAGTGTCCCTCACTCGTACTATTTGCCGATGAAATCTGTCACCTATACACACCACAGGTCTTACGACCCCTGAATTCAATAGAAGATAATAGCAGATCGAAATTCAATAACACATTAGGAATGTGGATAATGGAAATTAAACTATCAAGTGTTGTCAGCGAAGGTGTCCCTCATACTATTTGCCGATGAAATATGTCACCTATATACACCACAGGTCTTACGACCCCTGAATTGAATAGAAGATAGGATAATAGCAGATCGAAATTCAATAACACATTAGGAATGTGGATAATGTACCTTACGCCATGTACGCCTTCGACCCAGCACATCATTGGTCGATTCACTGTTGACTGACGAGTGCAGTGGACATCAACACAGTGCATACATTGCTATACCGATCAAGATGTTGTGTTGCAGACGAACATATATTATTATTATTATATTCTTTTAAACTCAAATAGATCACTGACGAGCTAGATATTGCACTACAGCATAGTAGCAGCAATGAAATGAAATAAGCAAGCCCTCGAAGTTGGCAGGACCTAGGTGGTCGCAACGAAATGAATCGTCGAAGCTGGATAAGAAAGTGGCTCCTTGGATAGCCTTTCAACGCTGCTGTCCGACGGCCTGGCGAGATGTTGAATGCATGTTCGCTGTTCATCTTGCGCCATCGACCGTGAGGCTGGCTTGAAAGCTCAGCAATCCGCGCTGCTTGCGTCTTTCCCGACAGGAAGCTCAGTCAAATTTAATTTGAATATACTCCTGCTTGGCAGTGCTTGCTACCCCCGTCCTTAGCGAGCACGATCAAATTTCAGCCACAATATCATCGTTAGAGAACTTTCGGGTAATACATACTTCCTGTTTCGTCAATACAAGATTGCGTACAAGTGCGAAGCCAAACGACCTTGTAGTTTGACTTACTTCGAAGTACGATAGGAGTCATTGTCCGACATAAATTCCTTACGGAGGTTCTGATCAGAAGAGTTCGTCCACGTTTTCGTGATATCTTCGCTACTCCCGAAACGAGACCAAGGTGAATGGGAGGCACGATAGAGATATGATAAGTGCTACGGTCAACATAAATGTAGGAAGTTATCGGGTACTGTACGATGTCGGTGACTTGACACAGTACAATACTGGTACTACATGTACGCAACAATTTTACTCGCGCACGACTGTCGGCACCTGGATGAACCGAACGCGCGATTTGTCTCCCGCAAGTCTTATTCTCCAAATTGAAGTGCCCCCAGGTCGTTGACGTTCACCTTTCATGGATACGACTGCAACGCAAACAGGTCGGTGCCCTCTCTGTGTATGCAATTTCTTCCTTTCGGCGACCCTGTCACCAGCGCAAACCAGGGCAACGATAATGAACTCAGACGAGTCAATTCGGTGGGCAAACTCGGACGGTGGAGATCGATGGTCTCAGCACTTTTCAATCAACCAAGTTGAGTGCAACTCGAGTCAAAATGAGCAGAACTGTTCCCTTTGAGCCGCTTCATCTGACAAGGAAGCAACACCAACAATGTCAAGACCTCACGTTTCAACTGCTGGATCGGACACTACGCAGCTACGACCAACGAAATGATTGTGCAGACGACTCGGGAGCACCGAGACATCACGCCAACCTCGACCGAAATCACTGGAAACAGTTAAAGACCCAAAGAAACGCCTCGCTGTATGTTGAACGAATGAGTGATGTGTATCGTGACTTGAATCTCCCGGGTGGTAAATGGAACAATCCAAGTGTTTTGTTGGCGGTGGGGACCATTGACAACACTCTTGATGAAGTCATGTTTGGATTGGAAACTCCAGATTTTCAGACCATGCAAGTTCGAGCTGAGACTCTGGTGAAGCATCCAATTAATGGTGATATCTTAACACAACTTGCTGGTCCTACAGAGATCGACCCATTCCAGTTCATGGGTGTCACTTGGTTTGTTGGGCAACCAACGTGGCCTTTCAAATTGGTCGCTCACGCTCGAGACTTTGTCGTCGTTTCTGCCACTGGTGTGATGAGGCACACCACGGGGGAACTCATCGGATACGAAATGGTACAATCCATCCATCTGCCAGAGTGTCCACCACTTCCAAAGTCTGTTGTTCGAGGGAAGATCATGTACGGCGCAATCTACAGACAACGAGAAGAAGGAGACGTGGATGTTTTCATTCACATTTATGTGGAAACGCACTGTCGTTTATTTGATAAACTTGTCGTAGCAGAAATTTGGGATTCGGTGGTGGGATTCTGGAACGCTCCAAGCTTGTCGGAGGCCAAAAAGTTGCAGTGGTGCATGGACAACAAGAGCGTCTTGCTGCAACACAAAATACTCTCAGACAATATCGAAAAGTTTAAACATTACGAAAATTGTCCCAGTAAGAGAAGCTCTTCATCTCGTCGTCGCAGTACACACCTCAGTGACCACGGGACGTGCGCACTTTGCATGGTGCAAATTTGTTCGAGTTGCAGAGTGAAAAGAACGCTCAAAGTACCTGATGAACATTCGAAGCTCCTGGATCTACACGTTGCAGTGTGTCGGAAGTGTATATTGGTCGTTCAGGACCAAGATCCGGCTGAAATTGCAATTGATAACCAACGAAAACGGGAGGCTCAGCAACATACTAAACGCGAGGATACCAGGCGTCGTATGACCTTCCCCAGTATGTGGGGGTTCTCCCTGTTATCAACGCTTGGAACCAACAAACGGTATCCATCGATTTCAGTGTCGGATCTGGTGAAGTTGATCAATTCATTCTCGGATGTAGGAACCAACCAAATCCACAGCGTGCGACGGAAGACAGACCCACTGCATTGATCGAAGATGCGATCAATTTCGATGTTTACTGAGTTAAATTGGAAGTGTGTATAAGCGAAAGAAATGTTCTGTTTGTGTGTTATGCTCAACTCTTTGTTTAACGAAAAATAATAAGACGATCCTGTCTTGAAGACGGGACGTGTAATGAACTTTGAGACTTGACCTATCCAAGAAATAACATAATGACAAACTTTGAGTCAGGGCTTGAGGGTCTGTCGTACAATATCCACTGGTCGCATGTGCTGTACGAACACCATGCAAGCTTTGCACACCAAAACCGAGTGGTTTGTCAACTTGAGTTTGCGCTCGTCAATCGCTTCAAGTGTTTTCTCCACACGGCATTTCGAGCACGTAGGCGAAACACACAGGACACACGCTGTCTTGTCTTCCATGTCACTACCCCGCATCTTTCGGATCTCCAGGCACTCTTTACAGACATTTTTCGCTGATGGTGAAGCTTGTCGCTGTAGTTGCCGCCGTTGTGCTTTACAATTGGCGAGACACCACTGCATTTTCTTCATCTCTGCGAGTTGCGGTGCTTTCCATAAATCCATCGTCGATTTCCACGTAGCAGAGACCACCACTTTGTTCAACAAGGCGCTTTGTGTCTCGATATATGTTTGCACGAAAACATCGACGATACCCGGCTCTTGTTGTTTGAAGATGGCAGCATACATGAGGTTGGTGCGTAACGAGCCAGGGAGTGGAGGACATTGAGGGAGTTTTGCTGGCTGAACAACCTGATAGCCGATACGGTCGCTGTTTCCACGCGTCATAGTACCCTTAGATGTCAGAGTCACGAAATCCCGAGGTGACGACACTGCTTTGAGCGGCCAGCCGTGTCTGAAAGCCATCCACTGGATGCCTGTGTACTCAAACGGGTCGGCTTCGGTAGGACCTGATAGTTCCGCCAAGACAGCGCAGTCTACTGGCTGCATGGCCAGCACTTCTTTTCGGTCTCTAAGACTCGCAACGATCGGAGTCTCGACGCCCAGCATGACGTCGTCTAACTCTCCACGGATGGTCCCAACCATCAAAAAGACCATGGGGTTCTTCCAGTCTCCACCGAGGATGTTGTCATCTCGATGGACACTGGTACTGCGTTCAAGGTAGAGTGATGCATTATCTTGTGTCTTGAGTTGTTTCCAACGGGTACTGTCGAGGTTGGAGTGATGCAGTGGAGCTGTGGGTCGAGCGTAATCTTCCTGTCCGTCACGTTCATCATAACTGCGCAGTGTTCGGTCGAGCAGTTGAAAGGACCGATCTCGACAGTTCTGTTCCTCGTCCTTGGTGAGCTTCAGAGCTTGGAACGAGATTCCTTTGGACCCCATCGACGGTTCTGCTGGAGCTGACGGATTCTCGAGTGTAGTCCATCAGCTCAGCTATGCAGAGAGCGCGAACTTTGCAGCTGGAAGTTCCAACGCCAGCGATGCTTGGAGCCATGTGTCGCCAGCCCAGACAGGCCAAGTGGACGTACGCACGGCTTTGGTAATGGCGAACATGGCAAGTGGGTTTAACAGAGATAGCAACACATGATGGGAATGGCAACGCAACAAGAAGTCTGACTCATACTCAAGTTGTGAGCTCAAATGTTCAAGTCTGACAAGTGCGTCAAGCTCAAGGTTGCATTCGCACTCAATGTGAGTCACAGTCGATCCACTGCGAGTGTTAACGGAGACTTTCACGACCTGATGGACTTGAAGTCACGTGTTAAACACGGCTGTGCAGCAGCGGCACACCTGACAACGCCCCGACGTTGGCAACTCGTCCAGCACTGCTCGTCTTCAGATAACAAGTGGGTCCTGCAGGGTCCAAGTTCACGAACGTGTAGGCGTTGCAGCCTTCCGTGGCTTGGCACAAGGAGCAGCACTGCCACGGATACAGTGTCAAGGCACTGCTCAGGTCGTTGCCGTAGTAGTCGATGTCTGTTTCCAGGTTCCCACAACCTTCGGGCAGACCGATGCACTGGTAATAGTACGTGTTCCAAGGCTGGCAGTAGCTGTCCGACTCGCAGCACATTGTTCCTTGCGCGTTGCCACAATATTCACCTTCAGCAGCACACGCACTCGTGGGTGTGGGGGTCACCGTCGCGGATGCAGGCAAGAAGGCGGACACCACTGTGAGGTCGTCCGAGGTCGTATAGTTGGTGGTTGTGCCCGCTGCACTCTTCAACAAGCAACGGTTGACGTTCTCACTCTTGGACACGTACAGAGTGTAGAGCACGCAGCCTTCAACTGCCAATTGGGAGCAGTACTCGCAACATTGATCTGCAGAGTCGATAGAGAACTCGTAGAGCGTGTAGTCATTGTAGAACACGCCTGTCAACTGTTCATCGCAGGTAGATGGAGTTGAAGTTGTGGGTGTCGGTGTACTTGTTGGAGTTGGGGTGGTCGTAGAGACCATGAAAGCCGACACGGCCGTGACACTGGAACTGTCTGCGTAGTTGGTTTTCTCTCCTGCTCCACTCTTCAGATAGCAGAGACTTTGGCCTGTACTGGACGATTGAAAGTATGTGTACAGCACGCATCCGTCGTATGCAGTGCAGAGATCACAACACGCTGTTGCGTTCCTCACCGTCGACGTCTGGAGATTGAACCCGTGGTAATAAATGTTCTTGAGTTGAGCACCGCAAGTCAAACCAGTCGATGTCGCTCCATCAGCACTGCACAACCAGATGACACCAAGTACAGCCAGCAACAAGAGTTTCATACTTGATCACAACAGCAAAAGGATAGTGTGGGGTGTCGAGCAAATGTCGGACTGACAGTCATTCGACAACTTCAAACACGTGGGGTCTACTATCGAAAGGACTTCAACATGGTCTCCGATATCGGTGGAGCAGATTCAGAGTTGTTGATCAACACGTTGCTCGCTGCTGTCGAAGTCTCTGTCTGTGGGTCAATCTCGCAATGTGCGTAGGTGCAAGCTTCTGGACGTATAGCAAACACGGATGGCACAACACGACGCGCTGCTCTGTGAGCCTCATACTGTTCTCGTCGATCACTTTGAGTGTCCGATGCACCCTGCACTTGAAACATGTCGGAGCTGCGCACAAGACGCAACGATTCTTGTCTTCTTGTCTCTCACGCTTCATTGAGCTCCGTTTGTCATAGCATTGTTTGCACGCGTTGAGCGCTGACGCAGACGCTCGTTGTTGCTCCTTTTGACGCTCGGCACGGCAATTGGCGATGCACCACTGCAACTTCTTCATCTCGGCGAGCTGCGGCGCGTCCCAGAAGCCGATCGTTGCTTTCCACGTGACAGTCACGACCAGTTTGTCCATCAACACACCCTGCGTCTCGACGTACGTGTGCACGAAGATGTCGACGACACCAGGTTCCTGTTGTTTGAAGATCGCGGCATACATGACTTTGCCACGGACAATTGCTCCTGGCAACGGAGGACATTGCGACAGTCGCGCAGGTTGCACTACTTCGTAGCCGATGCGGTCTCCACAGGCACGTGTCATGGTCCCTGTCGCTATGAGCGTGACAAAGTCTCGCGGCTTCACCATGGCCTTGAGTGGCCAGTTGTGTTCGTACAGCATCCACGTGACGCCAAGGAACTGGAACGGATCGCCTTCCGTTGGGCCGAGGAGCTCAGTCAAGACTGCACAGTCCACCGGTTGTTTCGTGAACAACTCGGTGCGAGTCCTGAAGGAAGTCGAGTCGGGGGTTTCGATGCCTAACATGACTTCGTCGAGGTCACCTTGGATCGTCCCCGCCATGAGCACCACGACGGGGTTGTGCCAGTCCCCACCGAGAAGGTTCTGGTCCTGAAACATGCACGTGTTGCGCTCTGTATAGAGTGAGGCATCCGGTTGTGTCTTCAACAACTTCCACCGCGTGTTATCGAGGTTGGAGTGATGCAGGGATCGACCGTCGTGGGTCTGGCCATCTCGTTCATCGTAAATGCGTAGCGTGCGATCGAGCAGTTGGAACGCGCGATCATGACAATGCTGGTGCTCTTCTGTCGACAGCTTGAGCGTCTGAAAGGGGCCGCGTCGGGAAACCATAGCCGTACTGTTCAAATCGATTGTGGCCTCTACGGATGAGAATCCCGCAGTTCCAGACAGAACGTTCACTTCAGTCCATGGCGCGATGGCTCGAATCGATTGCCGCGAAAACAGGACGTGCAGACGTGCAGCACGCGGCTATGATGATGGCGGACTTCCCAACGGGAAGTGAGAGCGATGCTGGACTCGATCGATGGTGAATTGCTGAGACTGGATTGGCGAGACGACGGTCTCCGCTCAGTCTCGATGGGGAACTTCGATGACCACATCCGAGTATGACAAGCACTTCAACTCCACGCTGCAACAGAGCCACAGTACATGTACCTACATCGATTGGTGGTCGCAAGCATTTTGGCAACGACCTACACGCGATCCGGAGTATGACAAGCACTTCAACTCCACGCTGCAACAGAGCCACAGTCCATCGATTGGTGGTCGCAAGCATTTTGGCAACGACCTACACGCGATCCTGCTCGGACATGGTCGCACATCCGAAACCTTCGGTCGTCACGGTTGGATATTCGTACGAGTCTAGCACGAATCGAAATGTGTCGTCACTTTTATTGAGGTCTACAGCACGCTCAGTCACAAGATAAATACTTTCGTCTGAAGATGTTACGAGTCTGCTGCAGATCGGATGCAAAATAGTGAACTTAGTGATGATGAGAAGACTTGACCTACAAAGAGATCTACAACCTGAACTGCGACTACATGATGGTTGTGGAGGTTGACGAGCGCTGTTTGCGATTCATCATGGCGATGTCCGTGGGTTGAAGCTGTCGGACGAACATCACACACGGCAGACACACTCCAACGCGGTGATCCTTTAACCTGCCGCTGGTATCGTCTGGAATCTTGAGAGTTCGATCCACACGGCACTCGGAGCACAAGACGCAGGAACACACAATGCAGGCATTCCGGTCGTTCTGACGAACGGAGCTAAGTCGCTTCATGATACTCGGACCTGAAGAACATCGTTTGCAGCTAGGCGCAGACGATTGCTGCTGTTTCTGACGCTCGATGCGGCAGTTGGCAATGCTCCACTGTAATTTCTTCATCTCGGCGAGCTCCGGCGTCTCCCAGTATTTGAGTGTCGCCTTCCACGTGACGCTGACGATGATTTTATCAAGAATGAGATTATGGTTTTCCACGTACGTCGGAATGTAGACGTCGACGATCCCAGGCTCCTGCTGCTTGAAGATCGCTGCATACATGGCTTTTTCACGGATGATGCCGGACAACGGAGGGCATTGCGGTAGACTGGCAGTCTGCACCACCTCGTAGCCGATACGGTCTCCGTTATCGCGTGTCATGGTTCCAGTAGCAGTCAGCGTCACGAGGTCACGTGGTTGCATCACTGACTTGAGTGGCCACCCGTTATCGTACATCAGCCACGTGACACCAAGGAACCGGAATGGATCGACTGCTTTGGGGCCCAGGAGCTCCGCCAGCACCGCACAGTCAATAGGATGGTTGCCCGGCATCTCTGTGCGGAAGCTGATACTGTTGGCGTCCAGAGCTTTCAAGCCGAGCATGATCTCGTCCAACTCGCCTCGAATCGTTCCTGCTGTGAGGAACACCACCGGGTTGTCCAATTCACCGAGAAAGTCGTCGGTCGGCTTGTCATTGCTGCGTTCCACGTAGAGCGAACTATTCACTTGCGTTTTGAGCAACTTCCACCGCGACCCGTCCAGCTTCGAGTGGTGCAGTCGACCAGCGTCGCGTTCGTCGTAAGTGCGCAGTGTTCGGTCCAGCAGCTGAAAGGCGCGTTCGTAGCACTGCTTCTCTTCTTCGTCCGAGAACTTGAACGGCTCGAACGGACTTCCTCGAGACGCCATGACTACGACAATGCAGTTCGTCTTGTGCCCAGTGTCCAGTTGTGTCCTGTATCATGACGTTGAGAGACCACTTTGTTTATCTCCCTCAAGTCGCATGCTGCTCGTGTCGATGGTGACAGGCAGAGCGCTGATTGGCATCTTGAAGATGGGGTGTCTGCATCTGCTCAAGAGCTCGACGATAATAAGACCGGAGGACTGCGAGCTACGGGCTTTACGCTATTTCCACGACCTTCTCCGTCCTAATTCAACATTGAGAGCAGGCTGGCATTCAGCATTCAGCATTCAGCATGCAGCATGCAGCTACGCGTGACACGAAGGTGAAAATACGCACGGCGTTTATTTCAGGGCTGGTCAGCTACATCTCGAGCAGTCGCAACACGACTCCGACTCATTTCTCAACCTGCGCCGTCCCGGCCTGCCGTCATGGACTCGTTTTGCCTTGTTCGCCCTCTGGCAAGTGCTATCTACGGTCGGGTGGTGCTGGTGCGCCATCGGACAACGGGTCGATACTATGCGCTCAAAGTCATGAGTTTGCCACATATGCGAGCTCGACGTGCTGTCACGGGTCCGTGCGTCCAGGAAGATGGCGACATGGAGCTCCAGATCTTACGTCAACTCGGACGCAACGTGGTCTACGCGTCCCAATTGCAAGGAGATACGTCGACTTGGAGTGTCAGTCCTGTATGGACCAACGACGTCGACGACGGGGGCCAGCACTTGTTGACGTTGCATCAGGATTTCGTAGACTACACAACCAAGACGCGGTGTCTGCTCTTCGACTACTGTCCGTTTGGGGATCTGTTCTCTCACGTGAGTTCTAGAGCTCGAAATGACGGCCTTCCAAAGGGTCTGCCGATCGACATGGCTCGGTCGTGCTTCTTACAAATTGCAAGTGCCGTGCGCTTCCTGCACACTCGGAATGTAGCGCACCGAGACTTGTCGTTGGAGAATGTGTTGCTAGACAGTTTTCGGCGTTGTCGACTGGCCGATTTTGGACTTGCAAGTGCTGTCGGATCGCGCTGTTCCGGAGCGCGAGTGGGCAAGATGTTGTATATGGCGCCTGAAGTGTTCGCTCGGTCGCCCTATCGACCGGATGCAGCGAATGTAGAAATGAGCTACAATGGACTGCAGGCAGATATCTGGTCTCTTGGCGTGCTGTTGTTCATTTTGGTGACGGGGATTCCTCCGTTTGAGAGAGCAGGTGAAGTCGACGCGCGCTTTCGTCTTGTTTCGAAGCCTGGGGGCTCCGTTCGTGAACTGCTGCGAGTTTGGGATAAGGAAAACCAAGTACCGAGTGATCTGCGAACTCTGCTCGATTGGATGTTACGTGTTGATCCACGACAAAGACCCACAGCCGAACAAGTGTGTGGTCACGAATGGCTCCTTGAGTCCGACACGCTACGAGAACTAGCAGAAGCGAAGGCAGTTCCTCGATGGAGTACACATGGAGAAAAGAGACCAAGTGCTGAGCCTGAGGAGGAAGAGGATGGAGAAAACTTGGAACCGCAGAAAATGGCGAGAGTGGTCAACCAAAGCGACAAACCGGGCGCGTGGAGCAGCAACAAGAGACTGAAGCGCATGGAGTAATCGTAGCATTATCCAAGAAATGAATGTCCCAAGTGTTGAGTACGTCGAGTTTCTATATCATTCCAGCGTGGCAGATTTGAGGAAGTCTCCACGTACAGATGAAGATACTGAACAAACAGCATTTATTCCAGTGTTGCTATGTTATTAGACAATGGATCTATATCATTCCAGTGTGGCAGATTTGAGGAAGTCTCCACGTGCCCTTCGGACGATACAGATGAAGATGCGGAACAAACAGCATTTATTCCAGTGTTGCTATGTTATTAGACAATGGATCTATCGTACCATGTCGGGGCCTGGTGTCTTCAATATTCGACACCATGTAAAGGAGTTTTCGGTGTCTCAGTAATTCGTATCACGACGATGTCGAACAAGATCATCGAAAAGGTATAGAAGCGCCGATCTCATGGATGTAGAGGTGTTCAAGACGAAGGACACCCGTTAGACGAGTGTGAAGGATTACAGTTTTTGAGCTGAGACCGGTGATCCATTTGGTTTTGGGGACGACGTTGTGGTCGAATATGATCGAGCTTGCACTCCATCTCGTTCGTTCTCGAACTAATCAGTCCTTAGTCCACGTAGTTGACGAATATCCGGGGATGAAATTCATCTTGACAGATCTCATGCCTTTTACGTGGTGAACGAGCTCGCCGCCTTCGGTGTGCGAGGTGTAGTGAACCTTTGATACCTTTTTCATCATTCGTGAATTTGCCTCGTCGCCTCCAATTCGAGTTTCATCTTTCTGTCCGCCATGGTGTCGACCAGTTTCATTGTCTCTGCAGTCATCGCATCGGTCATCGCTGTCAAAAATGTCGATGCACACGGCTACATGTACATCCCGTTGGCCGAGTTCACGGATTCCGTCACGTCGGCCTGGGTCGTGCAGATCGAGCCGCAATGGTCCGGCGATTGGGACAGCTGCAGTAGCAGCGATAGTGATTGTCTGACGTCCGTCTACACGGAGCTCAAGTCCTCGAACGGCTACAGCGACATTCGTACACTGCTCGATAGTGATACCTCGCTCTACGGCGCTGACTGTGGCTACACGAACCCAGACGCAACCGCAAAAGACCCACCGACAACCGGGGACGCTACTTTCTCGCGTGGTATGGTACACGTCGGTCCGTGTGAAATCTGGCTGGATGACACGATGGTCCTGTCCAACGACGACTGCATGACTGCATACGGGGACGGTACGCAGGACACGGCTTCGGTCTTCACTCCCGTGGACTACTCGTCATGTTCGTCTAGCGGTTGCATGTTGCGGTTCTACTGGTTGGCGTTCCAAGGCGTGGACAGCGAGATCGTGTGGCAAGTGTACAAGGACTGCGTTCCTCTCACGGGTCCAGCCAGCGGCACCTCTACATCCACGACGACTTCTTCGACCACGACAGACACAACCACAACATCGTCGACGACTGGCAATGAAGCTGCTACGTCCTCACAAGACACGACCATGGCTTCGTCCACCACTGAGTCATCAACAACGACTGCGACCACGTCACCTGACAGCACTGGAACATCCACCACCGAACCTTCGACTACAGGAGACCTGACCACAACTGGTTCTGCTACAACCGGTGGGTCATGGACATCCGAGAGCTCTACCGCCACAAATGGCAATTCGAAGACTTCAACTGGATCGTGGACTGCAGGAGGTTCCTCCACTCAAGCTTGGACTTCGGGCTCGTCGAACACGAACATGAACACAAACACTGGATCGCAGGGCAACGGGAACCAGGGATGGAGTGGCGACTTCGGCGGCATGAGAGGTGGTCTGCGAAAGTAAGCAGTTTACGTTTCTTGGTGTCGTCAATGTGTTCTTCTTGAGCGAATGTTTGTGAATGAAGACAAATTGGTGTGTAGCGTTAACGATACGTCAAATGAGAACTTGTCAACTCGTCTCATGTAGTACTCGAAGTAGATTCAAATAGCTATGCAATTGTTGCATACACCACCGCACCGATCAATAATGCCGTCTACTGCTTGCGAGATTGGAACTTCAGAATCGCATCCATGCACTCGGGTCCAAGCCACAGCTTCTTGAGAGTCTGGCACTCGAGATGGTTGATCTCTTGTAACTCTTTCACAAGTGTAGGTGAGCGGATCAGTGCCTTGGAGCGCTGCACGGACTGCGGATAGCGCGACAGCAACAAGTCCACCTTCGCCTGCACTTGAGCATCAAAATCCGCAGCACCAAACATCGCAGATGCAAGACCCGTGTCCACCGCGTCCTTGGCACTCAACTTCTCACCAAGTAGCAGCACCGCGTTCGCACGTGCCGGTCCCATAATTCGCGGGAAGAGCAACGACGAACAGGCTTCCGGCGACTGGCCTAGCGACGTGAACGGCGTGTGGAATGTGGCCGTCTCTTTGACGTACACCAAGTCGCAGAGAGCCAAAATGGTCGTTGCGATGCCCACTGCGGGGCCCTGCACTGCTGCCACGATCGGCTTGGGGTACGTGATGAAGGTGTTGACCACATTCTCCAGCAGAATAGCGCCCTTGTCCGCCATGGCCTCCAGCGACAAGCCGTCCGGATTGTTCGTGAACATGCTGAGGTCGTTGCCACTGGAGAAATAGTCGCCTGAGCTCTTGAGTAGCACTGCCTTGACTTTATCCTGCGTCTTCGAGCTCTCCAAAGCCTCGCTCAGCCCCTCGTACATGGCAATATCAATGGCGTTGAACTTCTTGGGTCGATTCAACTGGATCGTCAGCAGTCCCGTGTCCCTGTCCACGAAAACCTCTAATAAGCTTTAAAGTACTCTAAAAGATGCAGAAACTCTCTAAAACCTACGCGATTTCGACTAAGAGGTCTTCCGACCCGCCGGAAGCTGTTGCAGGCTCTGTTGAGCTGTTCTCGGCTGCTAACTCGTCTATAATAGCGATGTACTTGAGCTTGGCGTCGTCCTGCGTCATGTCGCCCAGTGTGGTCCACGCGTCCCACTTGGCGCGCCCCACAAAGTCCAACATCCCCGGTCTGGCCGTCGTGTTGGCGCCTAGTTTGGCCTGTTTGAACAGCGCGTAGAGCTGCAACTTGGCGGCGTTGTCTGAGAGCGGAGGAAGCGTCTTCCCGAGCGTCAGACTCCGCTCGAAGCGTTCGGAGAGCGACGACATGTGGGCGGAGAGGACCTGCATGGAGCGAAGGTTAGTGGGGCGACGGAGTGCGGACAGCATCGTAATAGGAGCGTGTGTGACCTTTGAGTGGCAAAGGATCGTTTACTTTATACGGTAAACTACGCTGAGGTGAAGTAATTTATTTGGTTGAATGTCATCTGGACCCTGTCAACTTCCCTCGACGTGTTCGGATTCCGAACTTCGGATGTAAAGAAGATGAAGACGCAAGTTCCTGACTCAAACACCAGGTGTAACTCCCTGTTGACCACCTTCTTGGAGTTATGGAACTCGAACGATTATTTCAGAGCAGGAATTGCCGGGGAGCCACTACAAATTCGAAGCGATGGAAAGTCCTTTGACGCACTAAAATGCTCCTATCCAGAAGAACACAGGCGTCGATTTTGTAGTTGGCTGATAGCTTCCCAATGCAGCTAGGGATATCGGGATTGCCCTGGACTGACAAAGAGACAAGCCTACAGCAAGGACGAATCGGTTCGATACATTAGTGGTCTCGAAACAATAATGCATCTGGTCTATGGTCTCCAACCTTAGACACTACGAGTACTATCAACAATTCATGCAACGCGAAAACAATCTTACGTACCCAGGATGCGGATTCACACCGTTGGAACTGTGTGGATTGAAACTCGAGCAAAGCATCTCCATGTACGAGTACTATCAACAATTCATGCAACGCGAAAACAATCTTACGTATCCAGGATACGGATTCACACCGTTGGAACTGTGTGGATTGAAACTCGAGCAAATCATCTCCACGGTGCAGGAATAAGAAGATAGCAATCTCGTTCGATTTGATAGCGGTTCGCGATCATGAAAGGAAGCACTGGTACAGTAAGAAGTGCCCGCAAACAATGGTCAGTTAGGCACGTAGGTTCCCATGAAGGAAACGGAATCTGTTGATGGTTAACCTTCTTATTCTGCTGACCAGTACGCTGACGGTGTAGCTGGACTGCGAGTATCGCGTCCTTGAAGCGGTTGCACGGGTTATGATGGCTTGACTCGTTCAACAATCACGTTTTGACCTGAACAGCAGCCGTCAAGGCATCCGAAGCGTGTCAATTACCAATGCAAGTCTCCGTACGTTTCGAGAGTCAAAGGAGCAACTGGACAGGAAGGTGTCAAGTGATGCAGCTCTAGGAAGACAGCCTCGGTTAGATGGATGACGTTGCTGCTCATGGTAGAAATCCCACGTCATAGCATTGGAGCCAAGCAGTGGACTAACCACAATGTTGGTGGTAGTAGGACGAAGTTTGGCGGAGGAGACTGCAACAAAGGATCATAATGGTCTCCATTGCGTCCGGTGCAATCTGAACCGAAGTCGCCGCGTCTGTCGTTCAGTGGATATGTGTACGCGATTAGCAAAGTGTGCTTGGACTCGCACTTCGACATCTTCGGAACGTCATGCTTGACTCGTCCTGAACGCAATGGACTCGAACTCATTATCCAACTTGCGCGTTCAGCTCCAAGTACTCGGTGTCAAGTCGGAATCAATTATCAGAGTTGATGAAGGGCAAGTGGAGCAGGAACGTGTTCCCCCCGTTAACGCTCAGTGCTGAACAGGAGACGCAATTCCGCCAGCTAGCACGCGGGTTGGTGCGAGAGACTCTGTCATACTCCAATTCGTTCGAGAAACTACCGGCGACGGAGCGCGACCTGGGCAAACACAAGCGTTGGAAAGCTGTCAAGACCCGAGACAACCTCACGGTGTTCAAGGAGCGAGACCCACCCAAACTCTTCACCGGCACGAGCTTCGACACCCCCGAGCACCAGCGACTAGCAGAAGATGAGTGGCAGATGCCCAAGTTGCTGGTTGGGGTCGGCTCCATTGTCGGTTCGCTCGACGACGTCATGTACGGGGTCGTCACGCCCGACGCTGAGGCGATGCTGCTGAAGTCTGCAATCGTGCGTAGTTCCCTAGTGGATGGTGCAGTGCTGGCCCAAATTGACGGACCAACACCCGAGAAGCCCTACCGGTTCCTAGGGGTCAAATGGTTCGTGAAAGGACCCCCTACTACGCTGCGGAGCTTTGTGCAACCAAGAGACTTGGTGCTCGTCGAGTCTACTGGTATCATCAAGCGCTCCAATGGGGCTCGCATTGGTTTTCAACTACTGCATTCGGTGGACTTGGACGGATACGGAGCACTACCAGAGCGATCTTTGACGCGTGGTAGAATCTCCAGCTGTACTATCTTCAAGGAGACACAAGGTGGGGAGCGGGTAGACGTTTACGTTCGAGGCTACGTGGAGCAACACGGTAAATTATTGGACTCGGTGGCTCTAAAGGCAGCTTCGACGGGATTTCTAAGCTCTTGGAACGCTGTCGAGTGTGGTCATGTGAAGAAACTCATGTGGTTTGTGGAGAACCCACAGTTTGTGAACTGGAAAGAAGATGCCATTGCTCGTGCTCGTGGACCTGACGCTCGAGCTCCGGTGCGGTCAAACGTCAGTAGCAGCTACGATGGACCGAGTGAGGTCCACTTACGCAATCTCAGCTTGGCTAGTCCGAACGACCGCTGTGGCGGCACGTGTGGTCGAAAGCTGAAGAAAGTGAGCAGTGTTGGGCTATGCTTGCTCTGTCAAGTGCCGATGTGCTCCAAGTGTTGCGTCACGAAGAAATTGGCCTACGCTACGTGCGAACTCAAGCTCGAGCGTCGATCGAGTGTCATCTGCCGCTCGTGTGTGGCCAAAGTGCGTCTTCAGCCTGTACGTATCATTGCAGAGCAGGAAATCCGCAAAGGCCGCTACAACTGGAAGCCTAGCAAGCAGCAGCAAGGTGAAGTAGACGAAGGTCAAGTTACTAAACCTGCAGCACCACCGGCAAGTGTGTCGTTCAGCTTAAAGCAGAAGTTAAGAAATTCGAGCACACGGTCAAAAACTGCATTGTCTGGTGATGCAGCTGTACTGGATCACCAACGACTTCACCAGCTCCAGCTCCAGCAGCAACAAGCTCGTGCTTCCAACGATCGATCCAAGGTTCAGTGGTTCAGACGCCGCAAGAAAAGCGGACAGAGCAGTGTGGAGTCCAGACCGGTGTTCTTTGGCGAGTCCTCAACACTCAGCGACTGCCAATTTGGCGCACTTTCACAATGCTCGACTACGGCTGACTCCGTGAGCACAAACTCGCCAAACAACCCGCTCGCTTTCAGCTGGGCGTCGTCCGAGTGCCGTGCTCGTGTGGAGGAAGATGACGAGAATGACTGGGCCAAGACACCCGAATTCACCGAGAACCAACAAGAGCGCAGACAGCTCTGGCATCAGATGACGAAGCTGCGACTTGCAGTGGAGAACACGTACCAGATTGCCAAACACACGACGGATTCGTGCTGTGATCCGAGCTTCAGCCCTCTAGGGAAAACGAGTGTGAAACAAGTTCATCTCGAAGTATGAGGGGTGAACCAAGCTGTATTGCTGACTCAAAATGCTACCAGTAATGAAAATGCCAATGTTGAAGTGTCCTTGAGCACCTTGATGTCTACATGTAGTTGAGTTCGTAGCCATGCGTAACATCGTCAGTGTCCATAAAGTTTTTATATTATCTCTCACCGCGAAGGAGGTTAAGTTAAATCTTGATCAATTCGATGACATTAAGACCCAGCCACGAGGTTACGGCTGTCACCGCCAAAGTGCTGCAGCTGCATGTGTCAAGACGGGAATGTTGCTAGATTCCTATCAACTTGATCGATTGTCGAACAAGAAGCTTCGCTGCACCGTCCGATGCCAATGGTGATATTATCATCGTCGTTTTAGTGTCGATGCCAATAGTGGCGAGTGCCGGCTTCAAAATCGCCATTGCCATCACCACTGGACCTGATCCAAAGTTCAGAAGTAGCCACACGCTAAAGAATAGGCTTCGCACGCGTTTGCGTAGTTCCAGAACGGGTCAGTCCACAGTGTCCACAGACCGAATTAACTGGTGTAATGATGGAAACGTGACACTGTTGCGATGCAGAAAAGTTTATACTGCACACATAAATTCGGATCGTGGAAGCCGATGGATCAGAACGAGTATTATCCAGTCCGTAGCGAAAATATTGCTAGTTGTGTCGAGCACGAATGAAATCTCAGATTTCAGACGAGCTAGCGACTCGTGTCGGTAAGTGGCATCGTTTTGTCAACTAGTGACGCCGGACTCGATTTCACCCTGAACTTAGGCGTCTAGGTGGCTGTCTGTTACCTCAGTCCGTCAATGAACCAACACCCGGTCAGTCTACAGTTTTCTGCCCAGCACACAAGTGGAATTCATGACACGATCGAGTGACACCTCGGCAGGCTTCAGCCCCACAACGTGGACAACCAACGTATTGCCGCCCCTGGAGCTGTCCACCGAGCAGCGAGAGAAATACCGACTACTTGCAACTCAACTACTCTCCAATACTCTGCGTGACTACGACATTCACTCGGCCGATCCGAGACAGCGACGTATGAGTAGACGTCGGTGGAAGCCCGTGAAAACCAGAGATCATATCACAGTATACAAAGAGCGCTACCCGACTCCGAGCTCTTTAGCGTCCACAAACCATCTAGTTGATCCACCGTCACGGACTAGTCGGACGAGTTTAGCAGATCGAGTGTCCAATGTATTTCGTGGCAATGAGTGGACCGAGCCCAAGCTACTTGTGGCTACGGGTTGGATCGATGGTGCTTTGGACGACGTCATGTACGGTGTCGCCTCACCAGACGCGCCGAGTATGTTGATGAAAGCCACAGTGGTCAAGAACACGTTGATTAACGGCGCCGTTCTAGCGTGTATTGATGCTCCATGCGATGCTGACCCGTTCCGGTTCCTCGGCATCAAGTGGTTCGTGAAAGGGCCTCCAACTGCCCTTCAAGGCATCGTGAGACCTCGAGATTTGGTGTTCATTGAGGCAACAGGAATCACAACCAGACCGAATGGAGAACGCGTAGGTTATCAACTCCTTCACTCTGTTGATCTGCCTCAATACAGAGATACGACACCGAGAGCAGGGGTGGAAGTAACACGTGGACGAATCTCTAGCTGCTCCATCTTCAGAGAAATACCCACAGGACTCGGAAGCAGACACTCCAAGGTCGATGTCTACGTCAAAGGATACGTGGAAGCACACGGGAAGTTGCTGGACTCGGTGGCGCTAACGGCCGCTTCAACAGGCTTCATGAGCTCCTGGAACACGGTCGAGTGCGCCAATCTCAAGAAACTCATGTGGTGCTTCCGTCAGCAACCAGACTGGCGACAACCTCGACGTCGACGTCGCGCAAGCCAACACTCCCATGCTAGCAGCCTAAGTTGTTCCAGCGTGAACCAAATCACTAGCAGCTTGAGCATGAACCATGTCGGAGTCAGCAGTGTGAGCATGGGCACCAGCCGACCACCACACCGACACGAGTCTCAGTGTATTTCATCCAGGTGTGGCACCTGTGCCAAACACCTCGGCAAGTTGAGTGGTGCTATTTCTTGCGCGCTGTGTTACCAGGACACTTGTTCACGCTGTCGAGTGTCTCGCACACTCAAAGATGTGAATACAGACTTGTGGTTACGTCAAGAAGACGTGCTCATCTGCAAGCGGTGCGTGTTGCGAGTGGACCACCTCGCTGCAGTAGACGTCGCACGAGCTGAAGTTGATGCAGGGTGGTACTCAGTGGAAAGTGCCGCCACCAACCACGATTGTTACGCAAGTTTTGCCAGTACGGGCGTGACGACAGACACAGGTGCGAGCGTTATGACACTCCCCACGGAGGAAGAATTCTCACTCTCTGTACTCACTCCGACTGCAGATGTGCCCATGGACTCCTTCCGAGGCGTGGAATCCAAAGAGCCGCAACCGGAAATCCCGGAAGAGGACGAAGTGGAGACCAAGACCGCGGTGCTGTCGGACCATGAGCGGCGCGAGCGCATCTGGTCCCAAATGGTAGAACTGCGCATGGTAGCCGAGTCCATCTACAAACTCACGCTCGAGACGACCGAGTCGTTGAATGCAGCCTCACAACGGACACCTCACCACTAAAACTGGACCAAACGTGGCGGATCTTCTCCAACGTCTGCGATCGTGAAACTTTGACAATATGTACCGGTGACCTACATCATGCACTGGAGCAATGCCCTCTAGTTGATCCATGGTAAGAACTCGTGCTCCAGACCTCTTCACACGCTCTCGTTCATCCTGTTGGATCAATACGCAGTTAGTTCCTCTTTTCTTCATTCTGTGAACTCGTTCTCAAACTGATCGATAGGGAGTTTGATCAACTGAAAGTGACTGCGCGACAAGTTTTCCTTCATTCATAGTGGTGATCACTGCTCGAGAGTCGCCAACATTTGCAACATGAATAGTTTCGCCGTCGAGTAACAGGCAGATAGCAATTGTGCCACCCAAACTGTCATCGATACGTGAATCATGAAGCCGCGCGTTGGTTTCTTCAAAAGACTTGGAATATGCTTCCAAGACGAGCAGTTCTTACGCTCCAGGATGCGGACAAGTCGTTCGGGGCACTCTTTTTTCACGAACGAGGCACATAGATCTCCCGTTGTGCCACGACCGTCAAAGACACCAAAATACATCTTTGAAGTATCCCCCATAAACGCCAGGAGGACAGTGCAGCTGTCTTGGTTGGGCTTGTCAAGAGCTAGAAGATCACAAACAGTGCTCATTAGCTAGAGATCGTAACACAAATGATTCGGTTGTATCTCACCATCAGGATAGTAACCGCGCGGCGAGACGAAGGTGTACTCTGTGTTCAGTTTGGACGTCACTTTCGTCTTCATGATTTTTAACGAGCAAACAATTCGCGAGTTGATCTGTTCCTTGGTCGATGGAGAGCGCACAGGTTTGTTGGGACTAGCACCTTCAATGGGGCCAGGCTGGGGAGCGATCTTCGATTCTCCATCTGCGCGCTGCAAGATGGAGGCTCCATTGGTTCCTCATCTCCGCACTGCCAACCTGCAATTCTCCAATTAGCGCGAACCTCACAGCATCATGTGCGTCTAAAGTGCTATATTTCCAGCGTGCGAAAGCATCTAATGTTCATCCATCATCCTGTTTTGCCTGTTCCTGGTCGTCCTCGAGGCGGCGCACCATGGCCACGTTCCCTCTGCGGAGGTTGTTCGTCCCTGCCTAATAAAAAGGTATCTTCTCATATCTCCGCGGACGCACCCTTCTTCACCTTGATATATGCGTTGGGTAAATACATTTCTTAGTTGTTGATCCACTTGCAGCTCACGTACTGCACTTTGCATCGGTTGTAGTGGATCATCTTGCCTACGGTCTTGTCTTCTCCATAGTCGAGGCCATCCAACTCGATAAGGATGGGTTTCTCCAACATACGCTTGAGTAGTGCACTTCCAAATACGAGCCGCCAGTGGCAAAGACGTACGAGTTGGTGTTCTTGACGGACTTTTGCCAACACTTGGCTAAATTCCCGCCATTAGGTCAAAACTGGCAGGTAATTTGTCAAGCCTTGGTTAAATCCATTCACGTGTACTGATTGGCTCAATCCATTCACCGCCAGCCACGTGGATTCTTTGTCACTTTGAAAAGAACGGATCTTCCAAACCATGGATGAATGCACCGTAAAGAATGTACAAGGGCGACCACTAACACTCCGCGCGAAAATGGCGTTCACGACGAGAACAGAAGCCACAGAACACATTAGCGACTTCGTCCTTGCGCAAGGGGAGCGCGCCATTCAGTGCCCAAAGCAGACAGGCCGAAATCAAATGTTTTACGTGTGCTCGAGCCCAACTAAGTGCTCCTACTCGGCTGTCGTTACTCGGTGTCAAAGCAAAGTTGGCCAAGGCTTCTTTCTAAGCTCGTTGTTTTGTGGTGGGTCGCGATGGCGACAACAAAACATTGTACTTGCTGTGGGTCTAGTACTCTCCGAAGATGCAGTTTACTGTCATTGGTTCATGCTTAATTGCAAGCAA
>NBNE01000248.1:0-29281 GCA_002215365.1 Phytophthora megakarya
GCTATATCTCAGGATCTGCGTGTAATCATCCGGTGTCGACACTCGACCGTCGGATCCGCCGGATCCGGGTCCATCCTTGATCCTCTTGATCGTCCCCCAAACCTTGTGATCTGCACTCTCCAGAGGTCCCTCAATACGCACATACCCAGGATCCAGCATGATCTTGAAGTTTCACTGAGGATCCGGCTCCGCGTACCCTCAAACTTTACGGGTACCCACAAACTTTCCCCACCTGCGGATCCGGGCCTTCTCACTCCGGATTCTCGATAATACCATAACGTCCATATCTTCCAGATACATATCCACGTATATCCATAGTCATCACTTAACATCAACTCCATGCCGGATCCAGATCATCCAGATCCGGATAGGTAGACATCAGTCCGGATAATTATCTGGTTGCCTTTCCGTCAATCAATCACTTGGTCTTATTCACGTGAAAATCTTGATCCACTTCACCACAGTCATAGCCACTTGGGAAACAATTGTGATTATTCGATAACTTAAAAATTACACTGAGAATTTGTATTAAGGGTTATTAAATTGATCTAAACAAAGTTGGAAAAATTTTGGGAATTGTAAAAGTGACTGTGATTGACTAATAATGGTGATTACATGTTTTTGATTGGTCTATAGACTTTCCGTTAGGAACAGGATACTAGAAGTTGGGAAAATATTCGCTTATCCTACATTTTTGTTAGGTTAGAAGAACGAAGACAGACCATTAGGACAGCTTCATACAACAAAGGCGGTCAATGATACCAGAGTCAGGAACATTTTGGTGGGAATTCTGGAGGCAATTTGGAGCGACATACCGCTACCAACTCTAAAATTTATTTGTTTGTTTTTGTGGGCCACAAGGTACTAACTTCCAACGATGAATATAGCACTGCACATGCAGTTCAATTTCATTTTTTATCAGTCTCATCACGACAAGTAACCCCAACACTACGTCCATGTTAAACCTGATTGTCAAAGTTTCATAGGACAGATCTTGATGTTTGTATGTTATCGTAGGAAAATCTGCCCATATTTTTTCCATAATGAAAAGAGTGGTGTAGGGTTTATCTTAACATTTGTATGGGGTCAGGTTATTAGCTACTAGTGGAGTTCTCGTAGCCGGTTTTCCTACAAACGAGGGCGACCTGTGATTTTTCAATTATACTGATGTAATCGAATCTCCCACCTTGCACGACGCGCCCAATTAGGGAAGCGATAAGCACGAGCAGCTCGTCTAGAGAGAGAAGGATCGTGTACCGCGCGTCCTGGTATGTGATGGTCGATTGGTGGTGTCCAAGACCGCTATATTCGATATGAATCTGCTGGAGATCAGAATTTAGGCGGGTAGTGGCTGGATTACCACTAAATCGAGCTGAGTTTGCAGTTTTCCGCCTCATTTTGCTAACAACCAAGGCCCAATCATGTATTCAAGAAACATTTCCGGGGTTGCAGAAGCGTAGCAGCCTTTAACATATCCTAAATCTGTGTATGGCTTCACTAGTGTATCACCACAACTACCTGAGGGAAACACTCCCTGCATCACACTTGTTGCTCTCAAGCAACCTATTTCGCCACCCAGAATAGGCCACGAAGCTGAAGTCAGAAGTGAAACAGAGCAACACAACGTGGATGAAGACCACCGGTATTCCAATTATACAAGCAACTTAAGGCTATGCAAACTTCAATTTACAAACTACAGGCCGTGCTGCTTGAGTGCATTTCAAATCGGATGGAGGAAAAAGGTGTTACTGCCGGCAATATTACGAATGATATGCTCTAGATGACGATAGAATCGCTACTGCAACGTGTAGGTATAAATCAAGCTAAGCCCGCACAACAACACCAAGCTACAACTACGAATGGCGGAGACACAGCCTATTTCTACGGCGGTAATTTCCACTTATTACTCGAGTCGTACCAGTTCCCACGAATTGATCCGTATGAAGCTTGGTTGCTCTGGTGGTTCGGTGATAGCTCACGAGACTATCCGCTCTTACGTAAAACCCAGCACATGATTTACCAAGGAGCAATATGGCCAAACGTTACTCGGAGTGGGCTAGAATGGTTCATTATGTTGCAAAATCTGTTACTGATACTGGAGAACGGATTTCCGAGGAAATGAGTGGGCACAAGGCTACAGAACTGTTTTATGTTGGTATGAGCAGATTAGAGTTGAACCCTTCGAAACGGAAACGTCGACTTGTAGAGCTCTCAATAACTACAGTGCTACATCTGGTAAGGGAACAAGCCAAAACGTCCTAGATTAGTACAAGCAAATGAAATAGCTTTAAAAAGTAGTAGAAATCATTTTCTACTATTTTTACACATAAGTCGATACGTTTCTCGGCGCCCTACAGCGTCACTCGCTTCAAAACGCAAGCAATCTTCGTTGTGCTATACAAGGATACAAAATACAAAAACAACCTCTCACGGATCAATGGTATCGAGGTTGATTACTGCTATAGCTTCGCATGTGACAAACCGGACAACACAACCACGTCTGTCAGGTGGAGGCCTTCCCAAAAATCGTCTATCGGCGACGACGTCATGATATCGTTTTTTGGTAAGCGTTTTCTCGTAGTACCGTCGTAGTACCGTCGTAGGGGACAAACACATGCACTTTATTCAATAAAAGCTTACAGACCAACTTCACCTCGATCTTTGAGAGCCTTAAAATCCCTTTGAAAGTTGTATCTGTAAGCCTCACTGAAAGCGGTGCATGTGCTTGGATCCCGAGCAGATCTTGATGGCGATGTTATTGACCGTTTTTCTTGCACAGTCAAGTATACTGTTTGGATGTGTCGGAAGCCCATCGTTTGTGGAATTGAATGGTCAGATCGCCAACACCAGAACGGCACATGTGCGTGGCTTGGCCAGATCGCAACGAATGAGCACAGAACTCCGACGAGCGGTACCCTAGCTTATGGATGTTTCACGGATCGACCTTGTGGTCGTTTCTGCAGAGACACAACCAAGTTGGTGGGTCTTAGTGACAAAGATGGCCGCAGGGGTTTCTTACGGCAAGCATCCATGAGCTTTGAGAAGACACAATACTCCAAATACTGGGTAAAGGAATTGATGGCCTGAGCGGTATAGCATTCGAAGTGTCGATGATCCTTGCTGGTTTGTATTTGAACCGATTAGCCGGATGTGTACAGTTACGCCGCCCCGCGTAATGTTCGTTGGAGTGCCCACTGCTTGTCACTACCGTAATGGCTTCGGCTTTCAGTGCAAACCATGCAAACTTCTTTCTGCTCGAGGCGAACTCAGATCGCCGAAGAAGGACGAGTGCTTGACGTATTGACATCTCTAGCTGATCAAAGCAGCATTCAAGTAGACGAAGTGTCATTGGAGCTTTACGACTTGGTCCGCTGTCTAGATGGACGATACCCTACAGGAGCATGCGGATTTGTGAATGAGTGCTCGGGGAGCTGATTGACGCTGCGTGGAAGAAATAGAAAACACCGTGAAGCGTGGTTGCAATCGTAGATCCGCGAATGGGCCGTCCCGACCCGTAACCATGTTGGAAGCCGTGGATAACAAAATCTGAGATGGCGTGAAGTAGTTCCGGCAGGGAGTATTTGAGCAGCGTTGGTTGAATCCCTCGTATCATGGTCCACGCGAACCAACCCCTCAGTACCGAGCGGTATTTGGGGTAAGTTGAAGAAGCGATAAAGTGTGCTCGGAGAGAGAAAGCCAGATTGATTCCAGATCCGCAATATCTGGCACAAGGCTGGCCTGTGTCCATCCAAGAGTTAGTTTGCCAAACACCGTAGATAACGCGGCATTGCTGTTAGAACTAGAGCCCACGTCAGCAATTCGATTTTCCACGCCTACTATATGTGTAGCCGAGACCCGCAGACCAAGTGTCAACTCCCAGTGTCTTAGGAGACGATTATCGTCTGTGCTCTGGCATTGGACGGCGTCATCTTGTTTTGCCATGCAACAGCGGATGTATTGTCTCTCTTGAATTACAATTGAAATGGTGAGGGATCTCCTGAAGTCCAGACAGGTCCCAAATGCTGGACGGCAAAGGCACAGGTAAGGCGTTCACTATAGTTGATACGAAAACCAATGCTGGGGTCTGACTTTGTCGCTTGGATGAGCTGCTGTTCCTCGTTGGTAAACAGGTAGCATAGTACACATTGGTCCGCACGCACATATGCCAGTGTCGAAGGCATCCATTTCGACAATAAATGTAGGTGGGGGCTCCTGTGGAAGTACTTCAATATTACCCCATTAAGTAACGAGGATTCAAAAATATATGGTCATCGACCCAGTAGTAGTTGAACATACCATCAGGTTGGTAGTGGTTGACCGTGTTGCCATGGATGAATGCAATGCACCCGCAATAGTGTCGTAGCTCGCCGGTGCGCCTGACCAGCCGAAGGCAGCGGACATATCGATGACCTGTGCGCTGTCTTCCTTTAGGCGACCACCAAATAGATAGACGCGCTTACTGAACGTGCCCACGTTGCGGAAGCCAGATGCGACATCGCCCGCTTGTATTTTAATCTCGACGGTTGGATGTTTGCAGCGCTGTTGAAGGATTTCTCCTTCAACGGTATCGCAATGTTCAAATATGGGCAAGCAGATCCACGAAGTATCAGTGTAGTCGTTCACGGATTCACCTGCAGAGAACGACAGATCGTGTATCGTCCTACCCGATGTATGTGGATCCGCATCGCCTTTATCGATGACACCGAATGGACCAATGTAGACCTCAGGCCAATTGTCCAGGATGTCGAGATCTAACACGATAGTGCGCCATGCATCTTGTTCTTTGCGAATATTCTTTACAAGGACGGGGAGCAGATTTGTGGTTAGCTGGGTATTCCGACTGATGTGGAAGCGGGCGAGACAACGGTACATCCCCTCCATTTGACGTTATATCAATGAGTGCGTCGAAATGCTGATTACCGGAGCAAGCCTCCTTGAGAATTGACAAAATCATGTTCTTGTTTGGGCGGTAGTCATCGGGCGTTTGACCGCGGAGTAACACGACAAACACGTGCAATAGAATGTGGGCTCGTCGCACAAATTCTGAGATTACGTGCTGTAGTTGGAAAGTTTCTTGACCGTCGTGGTAGATCCTTGGGAAGAGTCAGGTCTAAACGGCCTAATGCCAAGTTGATGCGTTTGATCCGAATACGGTCCAAAATGGCTGATCGTTCAATGGCGCTAGTTCGAAGCCTGTCCATATGGGCTTGGCCAGGAGGAAACTGCCGCATCCGTAATTGAGTGGTAGTACGGCACCGACATACCGTCTCTCGGTGGCGGCGAGTTGTCGGCATGGGGCGTGCATCACAGTCGATAGCGGGTTCCGGTTGTAGTTGAGGAGATGTGCTTCCGAGTGATAGTACGGGAGGAGTATTTTCGGGCGACCTGTCGTCAGTGGTGCCTTGGGGTGACCTTTCTTCAGTGGTGCCTTGGGGCGACTTCCCGTAAGTGGTGCCTCGGACCATCTCTCTCGGCGACCACCGTAGCACATGTCACCTGCCATAAAGCGAAGGCAGGGTTCGCGGCCGTTACGGTCGCGAGGGATCTGGCGGTACAAATGATCCGTCATAATGGGAGTACGAGTCGCTGGCTCGCGTCTCAGCTGTGATTGGTGCCGTGGTTGTAGACAGGTGTCGCTGTCCTTTGGTGTCGCTGTGGCTATGCGCAGCGCCAGGCCATTCACTGCTGCTTGCCATTTCGAGCGCAGGTAGTCGGCAGCACGGACAGCGTCGTTGTAGTCGCGCCACCAATGTGGCGAATTAACAACCAAATGCGCTAAGGCACGACAAAGGAACGTGCTCACTAAATCCAAAGTCAGTGTCACACGTTCCGGTGTGTTGGATGTGTCCCTTACAGAATTCGCTTGCACATATCGTTTGAGACACGATAGCAGGCGCCGAGAATGATTGTACCATAGTGTGTCGCCCAACAAAGATCAACCCTTCAAAAGATGTCAATAGTTCGTCGCGCTATGCGCGTCAATCCCAGGCAGCGTGGCACCAGCACAGAAATCGGTCGAAAAATTAACATTTGTCGATCCGCGACGAAGCTGTTCCGCTTCCATCAAAAGGAGAAAGCGCAGCACCGTTAATCCTCTCGATCCTAGGCGACCACTGTATAGTGTCATTAGAACCGCTGGTGGTGCGTCAAATCGAACGCACTCGCGCTCATGAGTATGATGAACAAAAGACTTTGTCGGCCACCACTTACCTTCGTCGGTGTTGAGGTTGGGAATGAGACGATGTGTTGCAAGCTGATGGGCTTACGGTGGTGCGTACTCACCTTTGGCATGCGTACGTTACAGCTCAAACTCGAATAGCGTAATTGGCATATCGCAGGAGGCGATATGCCCACTCCGGCACTCGACGTCGCCAGTGTCCACAGGCCTGAAGAATCCGCAAGGGAAGCTCGGGGCAGGCCGAGGTTTTGACCCAGAGCAGCCGTCCCAGGTTCAACGCGGTCAGATAGAATACCAGTGGAGGAGGGCATGAATACAGCCGCGTTTGACGGAACGGCAGCGTTTGCTTGAGGTTGCATGGCGCACCCAAGGTCGTTAAACAGGTCAAACAGTTGGTTAACTTTGGCCTCGATTGACGCATTTTGTGAGTATGTAACAGGCGCCGTGCCTGGCGCAGCAGTAGACACAGGTATCTGGAAGGAACGCCTGTAGTCGTCAAAGACGAATGGATTGGCTAGAGGAAGTACATGCTCAGCGGTGGACACAGGAGCGGTTGCGTTCGGTATTATGCGTCGGCCGTTTCGGCAGTAGACATAACAATGCCACGACGCCGAGACTGTTCTCCATCACCGGAACTTTGCTGTGGGGCGTATCATACGAGCGGTTGCGCCGCTGATGTTGAAGTGGGTGCAGGTGCCGTATCCACGGGTGTCCCGTTACACACTAATGAGCGGGACGTTACGCGCTGTAGACACTGAAGCCGTCGTTACAGGGACTGTGGCCTCGTCAGGCGAGCCACTGTAAGGGGACGGTTGCGTCTCGTTGGTAGGGGCTCCGACGACGAAGAAGCCGGACCGGGCCGGCTTTCCGCTTCTTGTGTCTGGCCTCAACCAAGTCCGTCGCAGACACGGGGTCGACACGTTTTTGGCTTCCGGCCGCCGTCCGCAGGGCGCTGGTCACCTTCTTCACCTTTATTCGATCGTTTGCACGACCAGGAGATTGTGCCGCTATGTCATCGCCTTCGTTCAGTACGAAGATGTCGCTACCGCCCCATCGGTACTGGAGGGCGGTACAGGAGCGTCCGATAGCGTTGGCTCAGCCGGAATTTCGTCCAGTTGACGTGCGGGCCGCTCGCAGTGAGCTGCGGCCGTTGAGATGGAGGTGTAGTGTCACCAGTAGCCGGTTTGGACGAGGACGGGGAAGCCATGCTTGTTGGAAAGGTAGTTTACTTGCTTAAACCGTTGGTTGGAAACTTCCAAACTGAGGCTCCCTTGCAGACCACCAACCACTTGTTCTGCCGGTGGAGTCTCTACCGTGAGAACTGCAACTGCAGCCCAAGCACTCGCTCCCGAAGATAGGCGAAGTTTGGTCTTGGCTGTAGTCCGTCAGCCTCGGAAACAACCGTTCTTGTCGAATTTGCCACGAACAACAATGACTGTCGAGAATATGGCATTTGGTGGCATACCAAACGCAAAGCGATGATAATCTCAAACTTCAAACTCGATGGACTCAAAAAGGACGTATCGCTTTCACGGCGTCGAGGAATAAAGAGGCACGAAAAACAGATCGTTGCTCGTGGCTTATCTGCGATGCTTCGTATCGTTAGGTAGGATACTTTGAATGTGAAATTCTCTTGAATTTGTCTGCGTCTGAGGTTACTATTGTATCAATTCTTCTCTCGCTGGCATGCAACGCACGCTTTGTCGTTTTTTACCAATGAGATATATGCCGTTCGAACGGGAAGGGGGCTGCCTGGCATTCACAGAACATCGAAGCAGCGACCGCCAAACGGCTCTGCCTCCACCAAGGCTGCGAAGCGTGTTGGAGCGAGTATTCGCGAACCAATTTCTCCAAGCATCGCTCTAGTAAGTCACGGAAGGTGCGCCAGCTTCGTAGCGTCGCTGACAAGAAGTATTGGACAAAGCATCGCGAAGAAGCTGTCGATAAACAGTGTAAGAAGTACGTGACTGATTTTTAAAAGAAGCTGGCTAGTAAGTCAACTGAATAAAGCTGTTGATGATAATAATATGTCTCTAATGTGTTTGTTGTAGACTTCCGTGCACCGTTAGCCGAGCTGGAAGCTCATGCCGTACTTACCCCGAGACCGGAGCCAAAAGGCCTCCCTACGAAACATACTCTGTTTCCGTTAGACAAGGATGTTGAGCTTTTTGAATTCATTTTACAGGGAGTACATGCGGAATTCTTGATGATTATATGGCGCGTACTAATACATAGTTACTGGCAGGTTAAGAAGAAGCTGGAGACAGCTCCTGCGAGAGGAAAAATACCTGTAGGCAAGAAAAAACACGGCTCGTTTTCCTGCTAAGCTTGTTGAAAGACCTAAAGTATGTTCTTCACTCTAACGGATCTAAGGACTTTCCTGTAGCGAACACGGATCTACCTAAAAAAGGCTACCAAAAAGCTGAAGGTGGGGAAGGCCTTCGAAGATAGCTTGAAAGCTAAACCTGAAAAAGCCCAAGAGAAGCGGAGGCCCTCCAGTGGTACATTAAGTATACCCAGACCACCTTCGGAAAAGCACACGTTCATTGGGAGGAGGAGGCTGACGTTGAATTGCGGAAGTATGTTGCGGCAAAGGCTGGTCTGAAGGAACAACTGGAAGCTATGAAAGACTTTCAAGACTGTCAGACGCTGAATGAAGTTATTGCTAAGAATGCCGCGCGTTTTATGGAGGAGGTCGCCAACAAGAACAAGAGTGAAGATGATCTGGTGACCGTTGCTGAACACGTCAGCGGTTATAGTGCTTGAAGCGTGTTATAGTGCTAACCAAATATCAATCAGCGATGTCCGGTCGACTGCAACACGAGATTTGTGCACTACGACACGAGATTCGCACACTACAACAAGAGCTTGGAATACTTCGACACGAGATTGTGTACGGCGACACGAGATTTTGGTACTCCAGTCTTGGTGTTGCGCCAGTATTGGATTGGACTCCGTCACCTGTGAAGGGTCACCATCACACAAAGTCTTTCACTACTCCGCCAGACGTTAAGGCCAGGGTGCCAACACTGCAAGAGCTAATCCAGAGCGGTACCAAGACATCATCGCATGTTAGGAAGCCAGAGACAAACAAGACCTAAGCTGCTCACTTCTAGCAGTTTGCTGAGCTCTGCATAGTCAATGAGTTTCCTGACCCTACTACAAAACGATTCCCAGAGCCGCCGTCATGACTAGTTTCCTACATGGAAAGCATCACATCATCTACGTCTGTTTCGCACCAGCAAGCCGAGAAAATACGGGCTGCTGTTACTGGTTTTTAGCAGTCACGAGCGGAGCGATCGAGCAGGATCTGATCAGTGGTTATTTCTTCCTGATGAACACGGTGGTTCCAAACATTTGGTAATCTTGCTAAAGAGTCAGCTCATGAGAGGTTTGAAGAAAAGAAAGGGAAGAGTTTATGCAGCAGCAAGCTGCTCCTATATCTCTGCAGATACTCATAGTTATACACTATCACTTGGAACATTCTCCCGGGTTCTCGAAAGGCTGTAGAGTATGGTTTTGCACTGTATCCGCTTTTGCTTTCTATGGTATATGCAGGATTAGTGAAGTGCTAGGCTTCAAATGGAAAACATGTCCTAGGGTTTGACACGACCTAGCAAATCGGATCCATCAACATCAATCAACTAGGGATATTCCGTTCTTGCAGGGAGAAAGACGGACGTAGCGGAAGGGCGTAAGTACAATTTTAATCGTCTCAGCGAGCCAGAGCAAGCTATGTCCATCTTGAAAAATGGCTTAAATTGATAACGCCAATCCAGAACAGGCAGGACGATGGGTTTTTATTCTCTGGATTATCCGAAGTCTCGAAATCGAAGTTTAAAGTCCCGAGCAAAAAAACCGGATTTGAAGGTGTGGAAATAAAGTGGGGCGCCCAAATTACGGAGCCAACATTCGTCAATTTGCTATAATTGCATTTCCAATGATTTGGTCAAACATGGTACTACTATTCTCGGCAAGAATGGTCTGGTATTTGGTTTACGTCTAACCCTTTTCGCCGTGCAGGCGTGCAATATAGATTTATGTATGTTGTACCGGAGAAGCGATGGTCACTACGCATGATTAAATGGTGAGCTGGATGGAGTTCTAACGAGTCAACAGAGACATTAGTTTGATACTTGCTCGATCAAAGCTGTCCTAGCAAAGACGATGTACTAGCTGCTCGCTGGCCCCTGATAGAAAAGCTTGGATTGGCTGGTCCAGTGCCTGCAGTAGTAACGCGATACCAGACACACGTCAAATTTCTACAAAACAAAGTGCTTCCCACCTAGAAGAAAGGTTTGATGTCATTAAAAAACTAGACACTATCCTCAGCAGATTGGCAGACAATGTGATCGGTGGAGTAGAACCACGCGCTCCCACAGGTGGGCAACACTACAAACGGATTCTGTAGTCAATGTCTCTGTATTCCCTTCATCACCAAACTGGAAGAATTTGTGTCAAATGTACTGGCGGCCCGATCCATCGCGACATTTGCTTAGACCTCTTTGTGAATGGACAGCGTAACAAGGCAAGTGGCGCATCTCGTTAGCATTTTAGTGAGGCAAAACTAATTGGGAAAGATGTCATTCCCTTCGCTAAGTTACATGGGATTTCGGAAGCCGCTTGGATAACTGGTAAAGTGCGATCGAAATCCCGCGAGGAAAGCAACCCCGGCTGCCAGATCGCGAGATAGAGACAGACCAGGCGACAGAATCCCACTCCAGACCAAGAAATCAAGTCGCCTCCCAAGATCTAACGTGCGACAACATCGGTGAGTGCCGGTGACTAAAGATGACCCAAGATCAACCCACCGGAATGATGGATGGCGACATATCCATATCGTATCGTAGGAATGCCGGAACAAAAGAAATTTGTGGACAGGAGTCGCTATCGACCGACGATCCAGAATTATAGCGGACAGCGGACAGAGATCGAGGGGGAACGACTACGTTTGGGGCCATGTAAATCACCGATCAAGATATGCAAGGTGTAGGCGATCCCAGGTCAATGCAATATGGTGATCCGGGACCCTGAGAAGGAGGCGGGACGAGATCGTCGGGAGGCAGCCGGCGTGCGCCCCAGAATGAGAGGCAGCGAAGGAGATCAGCGCACGATGGCGGCAAAAGATGACTCAGTATCCCGGGGCGGCATACCCGATCGAGATCCCTAATCCAGATCATCGATCGTGATCGCCGATCCCAAGATAAGGTATGTATCCAGATGTCAGGTGATCGTAGGAAAGCAGCTGAGGATGGGTTAGGAAATATAGGGATAAAAGTAAACAGACTCGAATTCGCTCCGCATTTGGACCCCCTGAAGACCTCGATCAACAACCAGGTAAATCGATCGCGATACAAGAACTCGTCGGCGACCGAGATCAACCGAATCGAGGTAGAGTGAAGAAGTCCCACGCTACCCAAGCCTCTGGGTCTAGATCTTTGCCGATCGACGTCTTACGCGTCACCCAGGAGAGCGTAACCCGCCCACCGTCGGGTACACAAGGTGAGCAAGAACACAACCAGATCACGGATAATCGGAGGCCCCCTTCGTTAGTCGGTGTCCGGTCGCCAGTGATATCGAGACCTGCGTAAACGCGATTTACGCAGATCCCACTTCGCCACATAACCAACCAATCCTTAATGAAATACCAGAACTATTACGCTACACATTGGGTAATTCAAGAAGCTGACCATAGCTCGAACACGTTCACTATCGATACACTCGCCCAATTGGTTCGTCTCGATAAGCAACACCGACATTCAGGCATAAATACAATGATGTTTTGCCATTTAGGAGAGGATCCGGGTTTGTGGGATAGATATTAGTACCTTAATATCGTGCGGTAGTATCTAAATATCGTGTCGTAGTATCTCGCAGATTCGACAACCACCTGAAGCCGCCAATACAAGCGCTGGTAGTGTTCTGCAGCTACGCAGACTAGCTACGAATACGTCTGCGTCCCGCGCAGAACCCAGTCCCCCTCCGTAAAACACGAATATTCAGCACTATTCAACAGCGACCATCGTGACTTGCACAGATGAAGACGAAACCTCTAAGGATAACCGTGGCATTAACAACCTATTAAGTGTCGGTAAAAGTACCTGCACTAACTCTTAATTGATGACGATTGCGCCGAATTTCCTGCAAAGTGCTTGACCACTTCAGTTGAGCTTTGTGATGCTTCCGCTGTTTGGCATTATCGGCAGATGTGATAGCGCTGAGTGTAGCATGGTGCGAGCCTCTTCAATGGTAAGACTTCCGATCCACATAGTTCGATCAATTTTGACCTGAATTTCTATCACCATGCACCGATAATGTGACAACTGCTTGCATTTCTTGCTTTAGAGATACCATGTCACTGCAATAATCGAAACGAGCCAAATCTCTTTTGTCTGGATCACCACAGCACCAGTGTTCCAAAGCGCATTCCAAAGTCATACTGGGGATGTCAAAATCCGCTGATACGCGAGTGATGCGAGAGTTGATAATTGTTAAACCTGCGGTGGACGATTCGTCACCTGGCTCAGTAATAGGTTGCGATACAGTAATATCGTTGGCATGTAGTGTTATGTGGCAATGCTGACATGAGGATGGTGACGTGTTGCTTTAAGAACGCTCTAATAAAGAAGAAACCCGCAATATTGAAATGCACGAAAAATATTAGCGTCAAGCGTCACTGTTAAAAATGAACAGCATTGTACAGTAGAAAATGGTTTGAGCGTTGACATCCACTGTTCAGGATAATCGAGAAATACGACAAAATCAATCAAAATTACGACATGGTGAGGGATATTTAAATGGGTTCAACAGAGAGCCTTGTATTGACACAAGAAACTTGAAGCATGCAGTGTTATGTATTTGATATCACAGACAAGCGTTATAGAACATATCGTACAACCGAGGTGCGTCCTATCCCAATCGACCTTTCTTGTACCTTTGCGAACAAGGGGGGTGTTGAATTCAAACTCAGTCACGAAAGCCGAGTAGAAGTGCAACTTATGTTTTGTGTGGGGCTTTAGATATAAATAGTTAAAGCCACGTAAGCTTGCAAGATAACAATTTATTGCCGAGCTTTGTTTGAAAACTTATATGTACCAATAATTCCTCTGCGTTAGTTCTGCTCGTACTTAGTCAAGTGCACCAGATGGTTTTGTCGGGATCAGTGATAAGGTTGAATATCGTCAATCTGTCGACACGCTATATGACTGACTTCATTTATGTATGATGAATATCAGCCAATCAAACGACCTGTCTACGGATTTCTGCGAATCGAGTGCCACGTGTGCAGGTTTTTGTCCAATAAAACCAGTTAGGGTTAGGGCTCCCGGCTACTAAAGAACGGCCGACGCATTTTGTCGGCAAGCCCAGCCAAATATGCACAGTCCCCATACAAATTCTACTTTTTCCGCCTGCTTGCGTAATATCAAGTTGCTAGCCGACAGTTCACATACAAACTCTAGTCATTCCCCGTCTCGCATAACAAGCCAGTAGTTCATACAATAAACGAAGAGAACAACAGAAACCAACGTAGTAACACCATGAACCTCCAAGATCTTGCCCCCGAGAACACGAAGCGCGCTCTAGCAACAGCAATAAGTTTCTTCGATCAATTCCTAGCCAAGAAAAATGTGACGAGAGAGTTTGTTCAAGCATCGCTTCTGGTCGATAGTCGCGGAATTGCTTTTGTTACGTTGATGGACCGCTTTGCTATGTTTCTTGTATTCAAGAACGGAAAAGTGGCGAACCTCGAAAGCGAAACACGGTAATGAGCTACTGCCGCAGCGTGAAAAACTGGTTGCTTGACCGCTACCCTCAACAACGTGGCGTCATCGAGCAACAACGGGAGAATTTATAGCGCCATTGTCTACTACGTCAGCACGGGGGTATGGTTGACAAGGCTCCTGCATGCACAAACGATGACTTGCGGTGGCTTGTGGATGGTCTGTACTACGATGCTACTGGGGAGACGGAGTACCAAGATGCTGCTCTATTGGTGATCATGTGGTATGCTTTTGGAAGAGCGTCAGATCTCACCTATACCCCCAAAGTCGCATCTGTCACTGTTGTCCGATAGCGTACTCTTCATTCATTTGATTCGGCCTAAAACATCAGAGGAACAAGGTCTCTCTCTTTTCCCGGACAAGGACTCGTTCATTACCTGCCCAATTAATGCGATAGCGATGGCACTAGCCATGCAGACATTTCCTGTTGCGGCACTACTTAACCTAGCGTTGTCATCAATCAGTGTCGACCGATTCACCTGTAACTATGAGCCAGACTCCGCTTACGGACGTTTTACTGCAATGTGAAGAAAATGATGACCATGCAGAATCGGAACCAACAACGGCAACTAAGCGGAGCCAAGCTGCTTCTCTAAAGTTACAAAGCTACGTCAATCGTGTCCTAAAGGTAACAGTAGCTAGCCAAGACGAGGCAAACCTATCATCTCACTCATTTCACCGTGGTGGCGCACAACACGCAAATGGTGGTCCGACATTAAGCGCCCAGTGGATTTCGATCGGGGGAATTGGAATATGACTGCGACAAGCAAAGACTTTGCTCAACACCACTACCGAAGACAAGAAAGTATCGAAGGTGCTAAGCACCTGGAAATCCGATGACAAGCCAAAAATTCCATCTCTAAAGGTATTTCATTCTGTTTCTAGAGCCAGAATCCGCCAAGTTGGTCGCAAGCTGCTTGCATCAAGCACCGGATTCGAAGACAAGTCCCTGAACCTCGAAAGCCACGTCATAGATCTACTTACTGCGAAGCTGATCCAACACGTTCCAGAAGTTAATGACAGATACCCGATGAGTCCGTATGCATCACTGACACGGATGTGTCTTGTATCGGCGGGAGTAGGAATGTCAGACATCCTAGCATGGAGTGTGGAATTAAATCGCTGCCCCAGTACTGATGAGTCATCGTAAGGCGAGAGTCCATTCACACGTGAAATTCAGCTAATAAATCAACAAAATATTGTGATCGCCCAACTCATCGAGGATAATCGCGAATTAAGATTGCGTGTCGCTGCTTTAGAAGATCCGGGTAATACTGGGGACTCGGTGGTATGTGATGGACCAAGGGCCGATGAGGTAGCACCAGTCTAATAAATCGTCTTTGAAAGGAAGAGTGCGAGCTGCAACCAAATCCGCTGCAGCAAATTGGTTCGAATGGTACACAAGGTATCCTCCACTCTGGGAAGTCTGCGATGACAGGCAATACAAGTCCCAGGTGAAGCTGATTGAAGGCTTCATGAAGCTTTTTCTGCCGCAAGGATTCTGCTTGGACCGTAAAGCTTCCAATTACGCTGACTGCATTATGAAAACTGGTAATGAGACTGAACTAGGCTTGCAGACATTTCTGCGTAGTCGGGGAATTAAGCGAAAAATTGGGTCGGGCCTCCTGAAACAACTCCGAGCACTAAACCGAGAAGGAGCTTTTGCAGAACTAATCAAGTAACATCATGCGCGTGAGGCAACCGGACAAATTACTGACCCTGCTCCTGAAGTTACAAAGACATTTTAGATAGATCCCGAGTACATGACATCATAGTGCGACCACATACTAAATTCATTATGTGGTCGCACTGTTCAGTATGTGGTCGTACTATTCAGTATGTGGTCATACTAATCAGTATGTGGTTGCACTATACAGTATGTGGTCGTACTATTCAGTATAGTACGACCAAGTTACAGGGTTATGCTTTGATTTTACTATCTGGACGTGTATGGCACACCCCAACCACCCCCTTCAGCATGAAAACGCCGACCTAATGGGCGAACAGGAGAAACGCGCACGCAAAGACGTTTCCGAAAGCGAGATCATAGAAGTGCTGACGACTTGGCGAATATATCGCAAGGAATGGGGCCCCAGCGAAGCTTCCCGTCAGCTTAAACGTCCGAAAGGCACCCTAATCGGCTGGCGAAATCTGGATCCCGACCCCAACTTAACGAAGATCCCTGCTCCGTTAAGACCTGCCAATCGCTTGAGGGCTCCAGGTGCCGGAAAAAAATGCAAGGTACTGGAATACGAGAGCTCCGTCCTGGATTACTACGAGCAATGCCTTCGTCAAGACGGAAAGGTTTCGAACGCTGACATATTAAGCTACTGCCGAACCAAGCCTGAGTTCAATTTGAAATCTCCTGGCGCACAACAAGTTTGGGTGAGACGTTTTATAGTGAGCAGCAAGAAGCTATTTATTAATCTTGTTGCACAAGAAGGGGATATCTCCCGGGTCCCGGTTGCAGCCAATCAAGCTGTCAGTCAAAACACATCAAGCTGGCAAGACATATGCGAGAAGTCTGCGTGCAGCGATCAGAGCCACGGCGATCAAAGTCTCCAAAATACAGGCAGTGAAGCGGTACCGCAAACCCCTCACAGGAAGCGACATTCTCTGAGGGATCGTGATATTTCAGCCAAATTTTTCTTTACCTTCCTAAACGAGGAGAACTCAAGCTCTCCATCCAAGATAACCGTTCCCATTTATCCGGAAGACCTTTTCGCCGTTGAATCGTGTCAGCCACTTACAGCTCCTATCATCGACTATGTTATTTACAAGCAGATCGCACGAGGGAAAGGATCCGTGTATTGATTTGGAACTTCTCTGTTTGGTCAAATTGAGCATGTCGACCAAACCCAGAAGTCTTTCTCAGCCGTCAAGGATTTACTCGACAAGATGCAATGGGATTCGTATCCGTTTGTACTTATACATGTTTTGGGACGAAACCACTGGAGCTGCTAGCGGTGGAACATCCACTCTCAGATAGAGTGAAATGCTATCACGTCGACTCTGTCGCGGGAATGCATCAGTCCAAATACGTATTTGATGTGGCAAAATTGTTTTTTGAAGAGGTCCGTGGTCATCCTGTCCTCATCGACGACCAAGCGCTGACGATGATACCTGAACAACGAAACAGGTACGACTGCGCTGTACATATGTGATATGCTATGACCCGCATTGCCTAGTACATTGTCGATCACTTGCCACAACCACTCAAGCAAGACATCAAACCGCTAAGTAGTAAGTGCACCGAGTCGAGGGCATCGATATTTCGCGACTCATTGCGTGAGGAACTGGAGAAGTTTGCGAGCGGATGACAATGAAATGCGCTTCCACCTTTAAATGTTGATTGTCTATGTCGATATACTGTCGAATTTGCTACGCCGAGTTTGTTCTTGGTAATGCAGGACACGAGCTGCGTACTGACGACGCAGTCTAAGGAATGTTACTTTTGATTGACCGATAAAACAAGTGTGATTTTAGACCAATCGCACCGTGTCACTTGCTGTCAGCCGCTGTCGGCACCGTGACGCTATGGTTCTTCGTTGATGGTGAAGTAGACGTCAGCCAAGATTGAAATTGGTGTCCGAAGCATAAGTTAACTAGGTTGGTAGACGTTCAAAACCCGCCTGGGCATGAATATTATAGCACGTTTATTGGTTTTCTGCAAAACATTAGTTGTAGGAAAGCAAAAACTTAGACTTAATTCAGAATTGTATTGCACCACAGGAGGGAATACGACTACAGACGTACCGTGTTAAAACTCTAGCTAAAAATGCGGTAGGGCTAGAACATAATTAAATAATGATCCGAGGACTTATTGTACTGTACGCTTTCTCCCTTACCGTTCTAGTCACAGAAAATTCGAACTGGATAAGCCTTTACCAAGACACTTTCTAGACTCGTTCAGAGTTTCAAGACTAGACTTGCTGCAATCTACGGTGTACAGACGTGAACAACGCTGCTTCACGAACGACATGGCTTGGATGGGTCGAACGAACGCCACACGGCGAACTTTCACTGACCACCTTCTATATGGACAAGAACTGGACGACAAAGCCAGTCCTCGGGCTCGATAACCACCAGTGATCGGGTCATCCTTTATCAAAAGACAGTTCCATTTAGCGAACCCAAATTTAGTAAGTATTACTCGCATTAAATTTGCTACCATCTTCCCGGTAAACATATACAAAAAGTTCAGCACAACAAGAAACTATCCCTTCTTCAGTAAATCGCACCATAGAAGACAAACCACTTTCGCACCCTCAACAATGTTGAGTCAACATAACTGTATTAACATATGGTTAAGAGTAGTACCCACCCGACACTATCTCCCATGTTAGAAGTTAGGTAAGTATGGCTTGGATAAACCAAACAAACGTCGAATGGAAGACATCCTGAGATTTATTTAATTCTATACGGACAAGATATATAAAGTGGTACCTGTATAAAATCCGTAGCTAATTGGTGATGCTCAGTTCTGCGGCAATAGCGAGCCGGATATGGCACAGCGGTCGGAAAACTCGGAATTGACATGCGAAGAATTTTAAGAAGCCGAGTATGATTTAATATCATATTAGATCAAACGGATCGATTCCAATAACGAAAGGTGGCACTTCATTAGATACGATACGAAGCGGTTGCATACTCGCAGCAGGTAAGTCTTTCGGAAAGAGGTTGTTACTTTTGATTTTACCTTCTCTACGAACACACCCTTCAATCAACTAAAATGCAATTCATGTTGTATTTGTGCCTGGCAGTCCTGATAATCAGCTCCGCAACAGGTGATAACTTTTCGGGCGAGATCAAGTTCTACCGGGACATCAACTATCGCTACAATCTTGCGCTGTTCGCATTCGGTAAGTCGAACCGATGCTTCAATTTGGCATGTGGCGACTACAACGACGCTGTTTCATCTGTTAAATGGTCTGGACTTCCCGGGTCAAGCACAAACGTTGTGTTTTACGTCGACACGGGATGTACGGGGAAAAGCAAAACGTATTCGACTTCACTCAATGGGGTCAAGAACTTTGTGGATGAAGGTATTAACGATGCCATCTCATCTTTCATGGTAACTCAGTCGTCCGAAAAAATTGAGAACGGGGAGACGAGTTTGTGCTCGCTAGAGTCGAGAGCATTGCGTGATCTCGAGAACGGTACCTTACCCGCTTGATAGCAACATGTGTTGGTGTTGAAAGTACCTTTCACTGGCGTTATCAAAGATTCTGGTCGATAGTAATAATTCAAGTTGTTTACAGTTAGTTATCTTCAACACAAGTTGAAATGCCGTGACATTGACGACAGTATTCATGGGAGGAATTGTCGATAAAGGCGTATTTCACTGGAGGGGCGATTTCTCTTCTCGTCTTTTTAAATACAATCGACACTGCTTTAAAAGAAGTACCGAGGGTACAGGAGACAGGTAAGGTTGTCGACTTGGTCCCCGACGTTGGTACAACTGTATTCATACTTGTGCAAAATGATACAGGAGCGAACAATAGAGCGGGGAATACTACAAACCAAATACGTAGGGCGTTATGAATTGCCGAGAATCCTCTGTTGTGAAATGAGTATTGATGGAGTGATATCTAACTCATCGGATATAACTTTTTTTGACAAACGATATTCAAAAAAAATAATAAAAGTGCGGTAGTACTGGTGATATCGCCTACTTTGGGCTCACCACCATCGACAGTTGATCATCTTGCGACATATATCCTCCCACGACATCAGCTCCAGTCCAGCTGCAAACGTTGGAGAACCCATTGTCAACGCTTTCTAACTGGGATTTGATCATGAAAGCTGAGATATCTCCCTTGACCTTTTGAACATCAAATTCGGGGATGCCTCCAAAGTGGGGAAGTGTGATCGCAGTCTTATACCCATGACAGTCAAAATCCTGATAAAAGACTATGTAGGCCTTGCCGGCGATTCCCGTTGTCGGTAGGTTGTCCCATTTAGCAGACTGCACTTTGTTGTCAAGCGATTAGCAATTGCGGTTACAACATTAATTGGGGAACCGAACATTCACGGTTAGCAGTCGATTGTTGTAGTACATGCCAGAGTAGAGATCGACAGTGCCGTTGATCTTGCTGATGATGCCATTAGCGCTGACTGATCTGGAGAGAATGGTCGACAAAGCATACAGATAAATGATGCATTGGGAGGCAGGTGACATTATAAGGTGTGAGTGGTCCACGAAGCGGGTGGTTTTGGAGGAGGAAAATGAAAACTGAGCGTGCATCGAACAGTTCTCGATTACCGGTTCGTAAGATGCAAGAAAGTTGGATGCTGGTCATTTTACTAACTAAGATTCAACTATTGTAGTAATTGGTAGCTTGATGTTTCTCTACTTGAACAATAGAAGTCTCTAACTTTGCATGTTAACAGCCTGAATCGATAAAAAGACGAAACCAGGGCCAATTATTACGCTGAATACTTAAGTATATTTGTTGTACCACATGTATACTCCTCAGCGTACTTGATACTTGGGAACGAGAACAAGAACTTCTGCATTCCAGCATTGTGTAGAAGTCGAACAAAATGGTTTAGAGTGGTTGCTTCAAATAACATATCTCTTCGAAATCTATTTTCCTTTTGTTTGCGTAGACAAATTTTGGTGCTCATTATGTGGCGTCAAGTCCAAAGTAAGGTATAAAGGTCACGACATGGGATCCGGAAGCACTGTTTTCGAATCAAAACACAGATTGGCGTTCTTGGGTCAATGAATTTTCGACGAAGTTACTGCATAACCCAGGTTGATGCAAGGAAACGCTGAAATAATCGCACGATTTACTGCTTCCTCGGTAACGTGGTAAGGCCTTCCAAAAACCGGAAACTTTAATGACAAGTCTCGTATCGCCATCTTTATCGGTAAAGATTGCACCGGGGACAGTCATGACTGGCCAACCGATGGTGTCATCAACGACATGAAGGACAACTATCCGATGACTTCAGTTTGGATGGCATCGACAATGCAGTTTCGTCTTTTGTCGTATGGGAGGACAACAAGAAGCTAACTAACGGGAAGGAAACGCCGTGCATGTGGGGATGAGCCGACGACGTCTTCGTAATTTACGACAGCTACTAACAATGACGAAATCCGCCAAGTGAACTGTTCTACCGATGCAGCAGGTCTTTTTCTCGAGCAAATAAAAAGCCGTCTTCCATTCGTGGCCTTGTCGAACAAGGAGAGAGGTCGTAGATTGATCAGTTGTCGTGGCGTATGCTTGCTCACGGAAGTATAGCATGATTTATGGTGTTTTTGCTTAGTACTAGTTGATATGCGAGCAATCACGCGTTATAATTCCGTAGTGCATCCTGCACTACGATTTCCAGCACATTTTTGAGTTGATATTCTACTTGGATTTTGTATTGCTGTCATTTTGGATGTAGGGAATTCGCCGGTGGAAGTGAACCCCGAAATGCATATAAAACGACAGATATGCACGGCGTTTTCCTTATAAGTTAAAATGTTGCAGGAAGTATGTTGTACTGTATTGCATTCTTGCAAATACGGTAGAAGCTTCCTGTGAACAGTATTCCTATTTACGTTTTGTGGTGCCACCGTCACTAAGGAAGCAATGGTTTGGACTTTAAATATTGAAAAAATATCCTGATCACATAAGAGCCGCTCACCTAATAAATGGCTACATATTTAAAACTACATTTTGGCATGGTCACAGCACTCTCTGGTTAATTCGATGATACGAAAGCCAGAAGGAATGGGTATACTACTTGAATAGGTAGAATATGTTAGAATACTGCCCGTTGATCGTTCTAGGAAACAAGATATTACGAAAGTTCTACCTTCTAGACTTTGTTGTCATCGAATTACTTTCATGTTCACTGGCATACCAAGAAACACTTTCAAATTCGACACAATTCGCGCAAATGGCAAGGGATTCCAAGAGTCTGACTCTCGTTGCAGTATTGATCGTGTCTGTCGTGCAAGCTCTATCAACTAAAATGGGCATTTGGGTCTACACTGGTCCATCTTGGTACAGTCCAGAATGGTCAATGAAGTATTCGTATACACAAAAATGCTACACATTCAATTCCTGCTTGGCCAAAAAGGCAATAGGAGCCTCTTGGAACCGGATCTCTGCCGCTAAAGCGATTGTGTTCTATGATAAAGAAGATTGCCAAGGAACCAAACTCATTAGCCACACATTTCCATGGGGGAAACTCATGTTTCCATTCAAGAATGGTGCCAAGTCGTTTATGGTGTGGTCCGACGGTATGTACGCAACAAGAGGTATCTCACACGAATGTATGGAACGAGCATCGATTAACCAAACGAACACGACTGCTTCTGGAAGTTCTGCGCACGCTGGAGATGGGTTCATGCAATTAAGTGAATCTGGTATCAATGTTTAAGGTTATCGTCGATAGCATTAAATATCAGTAAAATATATCAGGATAATGTTCGTCGTTAATAGGAAGTTTATCTTCCACAGCATTCCAACAGCGTTGTATTCCCCAGTGTTCTATCTGTTTCTGTCTTATTAAACCAATGGCAATACTAATCAAAAACTTTCGCCCTGTGATTACCAGAAAAATACTTGTAGGACATCGTGTGATATCATCTGTATTGGACTTCATAATTCGCCAGCATTCTGTTTTTTATCAGAATTTAAACGGTTCAACAGCGCTCCGATATGGATTTATTTCATTGAATAACCTTCGATTGCGCCAAAGCAAGAAGATATTATCGCTACGATCACTGTTCTCATTTAACATTTTGATTCCAGTGGCTACTGATTGATCATGCAACGTGTTTTCATTAGCGCGTTTCTACTTTTGGTTTCATGCATTATTCCAGCCTTCGCGACTGACCTGTGGCTCTATGATCACGACGACTACGACAAGCACAAAACCTTCAAAAGGTTCAATTTCGGGACGTCCCAGCGCTGCTACAACATCGCGGATTGCTTTAATGACAAGGCTTCTTCCGCGTCATGGATCAACGCCCCCAAGGCATCTTGGCTCGCTTTCTACGACAGTGAAGATTGCACTGGAACCCAATTTTTGTCCAGGACGACCCCGTCTGGTGAAATGAAGTTCGCCCCTGTCAACTTGGACAACAAAATTTCGTCCTTCATGCAATGGGAGTACGCAACATACCCTCTCCATGGTTTCTGGGATATCTGCAACAAAGCTACACTTCTCACGCTCAATTCCACTGCAAATGCTGCCAACGTTAGTGATAAAACTGCTAATTGAATACAATTTCTGGCTTCAACTGCTGCAACCATCTAAACTGCTGTACCGGTAGTTTAATTACTAAATGTTGGTCAATGGGCTTTACAGTGCTTAACTCATCAAAGGTTTTGTCAATTTCAGTTCGAATAGATTCGTCTATCTTGCACCATTTCGAAAAATGTCGGCAAGAACGCAAGCCGAAAATCTTCTGACGTTGTTCATTTTCGTGTCTTGTGTACTTATTCATGTTCAAGCAATGACCGTGACTCTCTACGGGGAACGCACCGACACAGTTCACAAATTCAGCATCGGGGGAGTGGCGCAGCGATGTTTTAACATCAACACCTGCTTCAAAGGACCAAGCAAGTCGGCAACGTGGAACGGTGTTAAAAAGAACACCAACGTTGTTTTCTACAGCAATGAAAATTGCCAGACACATAAAGCCATCGGAAGAGAAACACCTGACGGCGCCCTTTATTTCTCTGACGTCAATTTTTACCATAATGTCGCGGCGATCATGATTTGGGAAATGGGGCAGTACGCGACAAACGGCATAGCCAATGCATGCTACCTTGACGAGCATGCCACGGCAAACAGTTCCATCAACATTCTAGCATAAATTGGAAATATCCACCGTGCTTCGAGCAAATCGACGGGCTAAGACTTCTAGTGATAACCTCCCCTTTACATTGAACTCATAAGAGCCCCAAGTAATGGATATTTTTATTTGAATGGGTGAACGCTCTGGTGTTGGTATTGACGTTCTACGGATATGACACTTGATCATCGAGGAATTAGCTAAACGCATGTCTGCACGTACAACATTGGGTTTGGACAAGAAAAAAACTCACTTTCCGATTCGACACGACGAACCACAATGAGTGTGGCTACAACGCTTTTGAGTTTCGTAGCATTCTGGATCGTTGGTGCTGTTCCAGTGGCTTTGGCCAAAGTGACCATGAGCATCAGATTGTACACTGGGATATTCACGAAGGAGTACCAGTATTGGCTTAACTTTTCGTATACACAGAAGTGCTACACATTCAACTCCTGCATGAAGAAAAATAAGATTGCAGCCGACTGGCAAAATGTGCATCATCTTGCGATTGTTTTTTATGAGGACGAAGACTGCCAAGGAGAAAAGCTCATCAGCCATGCACTTCCCGAGGGGGACACCATGTTTGAATTCAAGAGAGGTGCCAAATCATTTATGGTGTGGTCTGATGGCATGTATGCCACAAGAGGTATTTACAATGAATGTATGGATCGAGAGTCAATTAATGCTACGAACACGACCGTGTCTGGCAGTGCTCCACAGATGGAAACATCATCATAACGTAGTATCCCGAGCAACATTTCGTAGTGTAGACGGTTCTGGCAGAAAGCGTAGATAATAAATTGGGCACATTGTTAACCGGTGAATAGTTAAAGTTCAATTGTTAATCAAGTGTTGTGTTTGTCTTGCATTATCAACGGCAATTGTTTTACTGGAATTCTGGATCATCCAAACCTGAATTACGTATTGCGTATTGTTCACGTCGCTGAAGGTCTGTGAAACATCGAATACTTCTCTATTTCTTAGGTGTCTGGATGTGTTTAGAATGTTTTTCCTTCTCAACTCATTGGCAGTTTGTATTTGACTGCAGCGAGAACATTTCTCAATTTTCTTCCACCTCATTGCACCAGCCCGGGATGTCGTTTCTCCGCTTCGTTCTTATAAGTACATTCATCGCCGTCTTCACTGCCTTAGTTTCTGGATATTATCCCTTCAAGGGGAACATCAAGTTTTATGCGGGCGAGAACTACAACAGTAACAGTCTGTTCCTCCATATCAAGCTTAACACAACAAACCGCTGCTACAGCTTAGACTGTTCCATGGGGAACTACCTGTTGAAGGGCCGTACCGCATCTGTTAACTGGACGGGATTACCTACACTAGAAATGGGGGGGTCAGTATATCTGGTTTTATCGTACTCCTAATTGCAAAGGCTACGGTGAAGGCACTCGACTGGTGAAATCGATTGGGAGGATTGGTCATTTCTCAAGTAAGTTACTGGGCCGAATCTCGTCGTTCAAAGTGGTCGGGGATATGGCTCTCGTTAATCCTAGTCATGTTAAGACGGTGTGTAGTGGTACGGGGCCACATTGATATGTAATGACAACGATTGACATCAAGTATCGAATTTACATAACGGTTTGCTCAATTTGCCTTTATTATTTGGGATAAAATCTCAAACATGGTATTGCATTCAGAAAAATATTCGTTTGTTGCTATTTGAAGATAATATAATGCACGATTCTAGACGGCTCTAGGTAAACGTCAAAATTTGTGGTATTAATAGTGGGAAACGAACTGAAATTTGAGAATTTTTTTATTGAATCGAAAGGAAGGTAGTTTTATTTCTAGCTTCTGAGGAAGACCATTGCGTATGGCGCGATCTTGGGATTGGCATAAAACTACTGAAGTCTGAGGAAGGTTGGGCTGGCCTAAGAGAGCGAAGCGAAACTGCCTGGGGTTTGTAGGTCGTGGACTTTGCCCTTTGGTAAGCGGAGGCTCAACTTGGCCGTAGCAGGTTTAGGGTTCAGTTCAACAGCGAGCCGCTTTTTGGTTGAGGCAGGGTGATATTTTAAAAAGTAAACGATCGCCAGGAACTCAAATTTCAGAATTTTCCTCAGAAAAGGATGCTTCCTCACGATTCAGTAAAAATCCTCAAAAATAAGTAACACCCTAATAGTGGTAAAGGCACAACATACGTCGCTTCATTCATTAATTTTCTATCAGAATATCGACTGAAGTGGAATCGAATGGGGAGTTACTACCGTTAAACCAAGTACTCAAAAACGAAGTAATGTGGGCAAATAATATTCTTTAAAGTGCACGTAATTCACTACTTGTATGTACGCCGGTGATTACTGATAAGCCAGAGAAAGATCCGAAGGTGACATAGCAATAAAACTAGCTGGATTACAAATTTAGCGAAGAATAACAGTTTTGATGGCAAAATCAGAGTATGCACAGGATTAAACAAAAATACTTACACGTGTGTCGTGTCATTCACAGGCTGGAGATGACACCAGTGCAATTCAAATATATTTTACCTCATAAGATTCAGTTTGAATTTGTGGCTATCGTGAAGGCAATTAACAACCTGCGCATCTATCGAAGGCTCTCATTCTTTCTTTGGCTTCGTAGTGACACGTTCGGATGTTTGTATCCAACGCAATCGCAGCTCTACTTTGCTCCTTCGTGCTGCTGACATTTCACCACGTCAGAGCATGGTCGGGAACTGTGACTTTCTACAATAATATGTGGCATGACAAGAGTGGCGGCTCGTACACGTACCACATCGACGATTCTCAACAGTGTATCAACCTAAGTTGCTACAACGACCGCGCTACGTCCGCCAAGTGGAGTGATATCGTCAAGTGGGGGGCTTTTGACGGCAGATCATGGATCGCCTTTTACACAGACAAAGATTGCACAGGGACTGTACGAGACTGGGACATCAAGCATCCGAATGGATACCCCGGTAATTTCTTCCTGGATGGTATCGACAACGCCATTTCGTCGTTTATGATCTGGCAATTCAACAAAGAGGTCAAGTCGACTACGTTACCCTGCCCCTGGGACTTTCAGTGTTGCTTGGGGTGAACTATTCTCTGTTCATCGCTATTGGTAGTGGTAATGTCATTGAATTTGCATTAGCAACCTGACCATGTGTGCTTCATTGCTTTCCCGTTTGATATTGATGAAGAGTGAGACGTAACCAAATGACTCGGAAACTGTAATCGTATCCTACAAGAATAAAATATTGTGAGTCTTTTCTTGATGCTCGTAAAATAAACGTCCTATTCCTGATAATGATTGCAAGATTGGTAACTTCTTAGACTGACTGCATCTGATGGTGGCATGATGTTATATGAAAGTTTGTATTGAACCTATACATTGTCATATAGATTCTTGCAATCATTATCAGACAGAGGAAGTTGCTTGAGTGATAACTGGGGGTTGAACATAAATTACCTAGAACATAAGGCTTGTTTGAACCTAACCAAAGTGTTTCTCCAGTACGAATACAAATTATTACGTGGACGATAGTCCAATATTGGCCATAATCATCCATGTATCCCCCATTGGGGGCCCCAACGCCCAACGGTTGTATCTTCCAACATGAAACATGCTGTCTATTTGCTTTCATACAACATGTTTAAATAGAAATTGGCTCTAAAACAGCTAAAATATAGTGAAATCAAGTATATGCACATCACGAATAAGACCAGTGCTTTTCCGCAAATACAAAGGGTTAGGTTTGATTGTGTCATACAAAAGACGTCTTCTCTCCCCGATCAGTGGCTGTGAAAGGCTGACAAGGTATGTTCCAACTCATTTCGCACAATCGCCTAAAACAGTCACATCGAGATCGGTAATATCGACCAAGAAACCGCGACCCCGCAAAGTCACTCGCGCTGAGCATCAACGTTTCGTGAAGCGTCTAACGGGACAGAGTGGAGCTGATAAAGTGCGGCTACTGAAAGAACACACAGAATACATAGATGGAGTTCGCGATCGCGATACCGACTTTGGAGATGCAGAATCTGGACGTGGATGGCCGGTAAGTGTGCCTCGTCGACCACTTGTTGGAAAGGATGCATCGTATCTCAAGTCGAACCAACGCTTCATTTCCGAGCAGCGTCGGAAGGCTGCTGCAAAGACCCTCGCAGGATTTGGCAAGAAGCGGTTGACCCGGAAGAGGGCAACACGAAGACTATGTAACATACACTGATGACCACGTTAGGCATCAAAACGACGAATTTTCCCCCAGTGCAGAAGACGATGATATTGACGATGAAACACCGAAGAAGCCAGCCATTCGCAAGAAAACGGTGGTCAAACCGAAAAAGGCTGTTGAAGGTAAGGGCGTGTCGAAGGGTATGGCAAAGTCGAGGAAACCACGGAAGCCAAATGCAGCTCAAGTTGCAAAGGAACAAAGAACGAGACGAAACGTGTGGCTGCGACTCTATGGTGTGTTGATGCGATGACCGCCGAGTTGGAAGGTGCTTTGGCGCATAAGGAAACACACGTAAGCATGGAGAATGCTCAGTCCTCGAAAACGAAGCGCAAGACGTTTACAGTGACGGCGCCTTCACTGTCGAAGAAACAGAAGAATACGCGTGTCGTGAAAGAAGCCAATGCCATGGCTGGAAGACTGAGGTACAGCATGATTTTGCACTGTATTATACAAATTCTAACCGATGTGAATGTTGTAGGTCACGCAGTTCCATACAACAAGGCCACCATGCTGTACCTGGCCAGGTGGCAGATACAACTTCGTCAGTCGACTCCAGGTACAATATATTCTGCCATGTTTGAGATATACAGTATGAGACATACAACATGAAGATACTAAAGCTGTTTCGTTATTGTACACAGTGTCGGGGCTAATGAAGATTTGCCACAGTCGGCACAAACGAACGCAACATCCCCGCCGTGCTCTCCACCAAGACCCGTCCAACCCCGGACGCCCGACAATGAATCACGACCAAATACGCAGAGCAACATTTTGGAGACAGATCTAAATTCGTATTACGATGATACGGAGACAGAAATCTTTTTTGTAGATGATGACGAGGAAATGGAACGGGATATGAGGAACTGTAATTCGGTCGATGAGGATGAAGAGAGTTGCAGTGTCCAGGATGATGATGAATACAGTGATGGCGAAGCATCTGCGGATTAATCTGATGAAATCCCCGACGAATGCCAAGTTATATTTGATCAAAAGAACCGTGCAGTTGTAGATTTTCGGCTACCTTGCCAGTGGGACATCCTCGACAAGGCAGACATGAACGACTTCGTGCGACTTGACAGCAATATGCAATATATGCGCGAAGAAGGGCGGGAGTTTGGTAAGGTTTTGAGAATTCCCTACGTTGTATGTTACAACACGTGTTAATCGATTTGATGTTGGATTTGATCACATGTAGATGAAGTCAGATTTCCTGACACGGCATTGTATCCAGACTTATTCTCAGGCGAGTATGGACCGACTGGTGACTTGCTGTCAGTAGTGTGGTGGAGTGCTCCAAGAATGTCCGGCAGCACGATGTGGCAGTT
>NBNE01000249.1:0-13687 GCA_002215365.1 Phytophthora megakarya
TGGCTTCGGTGGACAGTACGCGACACAGGGCTGCTACTCGATCGACACAATCAAAGGTTTCTTCCTCCAATGTTGACACGACGCTCAACTTCGCCGATTTGGAGTCACGAAAACACTGTGCACAAGGCTCTCGCGTAGGTCAATGCTGCAGCCTGGAGCACCATTCCAATGAATTTAAAGATGCCATTCTACGTGAGCTTAGAAGAACGCTCCAATCGGTGCAAAGGGAGAAAATGTGCCGAGGAACGCGTATGACTAGTCACCATAGCAGCTGCAATGACGTGTGCTAGATAAACCAGCCATTAACTGATACCTATACATGTATCATCATGACCCAGATATTTTCCTAAAGGCAATTTCTGAAGTAGGCAAATTTAAAGGACTAGTACACATAAAAAAGTAAACGCTTACGAACTGCAATTTCCCTCGGGTGTCAGCCCGAGTAAGCGGTATTTGTGTCCTGGACAAGTCCGCACATTACCGGTACAGGGATACATGTATCGGTAAGAACCGGTGAATTTGATGGGTTTGTTCTGTGGTAGGCAATTTCTATGATTTTGGGTATTGATGTTTTGTTGTATCCGTCTATCTTAAAACGTGATTGACGATTCGGATGTTCATAATTCAATTTGGGAAAAACTGCACAGACGCTGTGTAGATGTTGAGCTTTCGTTGGAAAGGGCAAATGCCGACGTGAGATTAAGTTCTAAGCTACCCCTACCTACTTGTCCTCCTCTTCTACTTGCACCAATACCGACTCGCTACCTAGGTGAAAACTGACGCGCCGCGATCCTATTCGTGGTACGCTACGGTACTAACCATCTGAGGTGGGGTCCGGAGCTAGCTACAATAGTGGTAGTCAGAGTTGGATACAAGAGCTCTTTCCAAGAGCTTAAAAGACATCCCACACCCTCTCATGGGCCAAAATTCTCTTGCAATCCAAGAGATTTCACCCGAGCTTTTTTCTTCCAAGAGCTGTCTTGGATTACACACAGAAGATCGCAAAGAGCAATGGAGAACACAGAAGACGACACGGCTGGCAGTACGATGGAGACACCTGTCCAGCAAACGCCCCCCACTAGCAAGGCTGGCAAGGGCAGTAAGAAGATGAAAAAGGCGCTCAGCCGTCAAAGCATAAGGGACAAGGTGCTCAGCCGTCGGAGACTTGCCGCGGAATAACGCGGTCGGGGAAGAAGCCCCCCATTTTTTGGGCGAAAGTCCTCTCTGCGAGTGGTGCTTGAATGGATGACAAATCCCGCCAGAATAACGCGGTCGGGGAAGAAGCCCCCCATTTTTTGGGCCTCTGATGGTGTTAACTGGGGAAAGTCCTCTCTGCGAGTGGTGCTTGAATGGATGACAAATCCCGCCAACTTTGATAAGTGGCCCGGTAGCGATCATACGAGCGGCAAGACGAAGGAGACACTGCTAACAGAAATCGTAGGTCGGTTGGTATTAAGCATCGAGACAGTGCTGGAGTCTGAGAGAAGATCAACACCCTAGAGAAGCAGTTCAATGCCGTCAATGAGATCGATACAATTTGGCAGCTTGGACACCTGCTTGATCCTTTCTGCAATTTCACGACGATCTCGCAATTCAGGCCAACAGATTACGTCCGACCTTAATCCCATCAAAGCGCCCACGAGACGTTTGGCTAGCAATGACTCTGATGTGTGCCCTCCAACAGAGAGAAAGTCCGGAGAACGGGCAATCTCTCGACACACAGCGTGAAAATAAAGTCTAGGCATGCGAAAGTGGAGCCTAAAGTCGTCGTCGGCCATCCGAGTAAGATAGTAGTTTATCCGTGAGGGTGGGCGATCTACACGTTGACGGTGCCTGATGTAACGTCAAGACTCCAACACAAGATACAGTGACGAGTAGCTTATGTCTACGTCTTCATTGCTCGACTCGTCGTACCGGAATTCGTTGTGTTGTATGAGAAATCGGAAGTGTTGTACTGTACGCGAATGACTTAGCATTTTTTAAGATGCACAAATGACCAGACCTTCTTCACACATGAAACGAGTTACCAAAACGATCAGAAGTACAAACAAAAGACAGAGAGATATTCATCTGCACACCAGCTTATTACATTAACTACTTGCTCAAGCTGCGTCGTCTTCAGTGTCACGTGCGCACCAGCGTAGGTAGCGTAGACGATAGTACAGCTCCAAGTCGTAGCACTCATCACTCCAGTCGTGGCCAGTTAACATTGACTCCAGGAAGACCAGACACCACACGCCACACGAGTGGCCGTCAGCTTGCTTGCAGTAGCTCCATCGCTGAAACTTCAGCACAGGTGCTCCGGGTAGTTGCGGCTGGATAGCCCTTTTTACAGCATTTTCAAGTGCTTCGTAGTTAGTCTCCACTTGCTGCTGCTCAAAGATGGCGCACTGGTCTCCATAAATGGGGAATGCAGCCCAATATTAACCACCGGTGTTCACAATATCAATTTGGTGGTGAACACCCTCGTAGAATGCACCATGGGTTGCAGCATATATTTTTGGCGCGGTAGATCAGCATACGGGAACCAATCAGGCATAAATATTCCCACTCCTTCTGCAACATAGTGGCGGCCCATTGCAATCAGGCTTGCCCGCACGCACGTAGATCCTAGCCACACTGTTCCTCGAAATCGAAGTAAGTCGACCCCGGTAATCTCCTCACCGCTGACGGTGTACGTATTTAACGCCATATTTTCCACAGTGTCTTTAAACAGCAGCTGTACCAAAATCCGGTACAAGCAAGTTTAGTTAGTACCGGACATGCATGCTGTTTCATACCGGATGAAAGGTACGTACGGTTGGAAGCCCGATGCAGCCGTTGAACGGCGCTTTGGCGCCATCCTCCGGGAGCTTGAAGCCATCAATCCCCTTCAGCGAACCTTGGGCATTGCCTCTCTGGCATTGACAATCAACAGCATGCCTTGAAGCTGGCCTTCCGTTGCGTATCCAAAGTCTTGCCAACGTGCCAAGTAAAATGCCTTTCCTTCTTCGTCGTCTATCGTTTTGGTGTTGATAGCTGAACGTGCTGCTGCACACGCTTCACGCGGAGGCATCTGCGTCGGCTGTGGCATCGGCTGGCAAACATTCATCCGCTGAACAATAAAGTCAGACGCAACAGTTATTTCCTGCATTGGTAGCAGCTCGACCTACAGGAAATCAGTATGAGTAAGCACAGAATACTCTAAACATATCGCTTTACCACGTACCATCTTGGAAGCAATCGTATAGAATATTGTCTCGACAGTAGTGTCACGACATCTTCAAAGGTCGGCAGTGTCGTCGCCATGCCTCTCGCAAGCAGGATAGCGCGGCGGCGGCGGACGGACTTCAGTCCTCGCGCTTTGGATGCATTTTTTGGCTTTACGCCGAGCCGCCTGGGACCACTTCGGCGCTGGCGAGAAGTGAAAGGCTGGGGTTTTGTCTTTCCCGTTGTCTTCAGGCTCTCCTTGGTTTTGCTTTTTCTGCTGCGGTACCTCTTCTTGACTGTGAATAAGGGCTGCCACATCTGCAAATTCCCCACGGTCTCAAAGAGATTGCGAGTAGTCTTGTAGTCCTCTGCGCTCTGTTTCGCCATTACACCTTGCAGCATTTTGCACACAGTGTCAGCTTCACTGTATTGCTGGTCGCTGGATAGAGCCCGAGCTTTACTTGAGTTGCGCTTCGAGGTGTGGAGGCCGCCACCGACATCTACGCGCCCAGTGGAAATATCGTTGGCCGGGGTCAATAGAAACCAACGAGATGTGTAGAATTTGGGCGAAGGGATGGCAAATTCATAACCTTGAGTGTGGAGGAGGTAGAGAACGTGCCTACACGGCAACAGCAATGTCTGCATGAACGTGCAGTTACACTGGAACGTCTACAGTTAACGAACCGAACGAAACCGGAAATGTTAGCAATCTCGTACTAAACCGTACCGGACAAACCAAATAATAAAAAAGCTCACCCCGACATTTACTATGTTTGCTTTGGTGTTGTCGCTGCGTTGCTAACGCAGCGACGCTCTCGTGCTATCGATCGTCACGAAATAGTTTGCGTCCGTGCAGCATGCAAACTTATATTGATCTCGGATCAAGCGGTAGGCGTGAGGACTTAGCTGGACAGCCAGCGTCAGCAGCTCCGGGTCTGCTGCATCTTCGGCGATGGGGGTCTGCCGCGTTTCCAAAGACCTGAACTCCCGCAAATAACGTTCCTCTGCCCACTCCTGCAGCATTATCAAGGAATCAAGGAACCAAGTAGTTTGTCAATCGTGTCGTCGCGGTCGGCAAGCTGATTGATCTTGCCCCACCCGCTCTCGATGCGGCTGTTGGTGTGGTTATTGAGATGGGGGGCGCTGTCTCGATAGTAGTTCACCCACTCGCTCTTACTTATTCCCAGTTGAGCTCGAAGTATGCGTAAAACGGGTCGTTTTTGTTGTTACCAAGCGAGCACAACATATCTCGGTGGTAGGCAGAGTATGCACTGGAGCTCTCCACTTTCATCATCAGCTGGAGCGCAGCGACAATTTCTTTCTTGGCTTCGGTCTTGCGCTCACATCTACTGCCAACCTATACAGCACAAGAATAGCATGTTAACATTGTAATGAATTTCCTTCAACATCCAACTCAACGGTTTACCTGTCTACGAAGATACTCTATCACGTGAAACTGGCACAACAACTGTCGTGCGTCTGGTAAAGCGTCGGCCAGAACATCTTTCTCGTTGAAATCTTTGTCCATTATCAAAAATCGGATGTTGGGCCGAGCAGGATTTGCGTCTTTACCTTTTCCAAGCAGAAAGTTAGGTTCTCCTTGCGCTCACTCTCGATAATAGATTGTTGAACGTATTGATCCTGCACCAGTTGAATACCAGTTCGCTACATTCCGGTACCAATTCTCCAAATGTTGTACAACAATTTGGTACGTCAACATCCCACCTTGCCGAATACATCGTTAACCTGGAAACTGAAGAGCTTGTAGTAGTTCGGGTTGTTACCGTGCGTAGTGTCGACACACAGAACCTCGGGGAAGGCTTTAAACAGCCTTTTTTCACCCGCAGTCTGGAAACACACAGCGTGCACAAGTCCTGATGAGTCGTCCACTGACACGGCCGCAGAATTGCCGTCTCCCTCACAAAACTCACGGAGGCTTTCAGCTGTTTGTTCTGCATCGGTCCTCCCTCTTCTGCGGTTGCGCTGTTGCGCTGTGAGAATGTTGTGCACGTCGAGCAGGTCCATGCTCTTCCCTGCATGTAACCCAAAACAATAATTATTTTCAAAAGACTTTTCCAAATGTACATGGCATTAAATTGCCTGTAGCTTCACGCAGATGTTGAAGAATGTCTTTAGCGGATGATCCTGCCTTTCGCATCTGCTCCACGTTGAGCAGAACGTCTGGGTTCGTAATGCGTCGATTCTCCGTATAATAACAGAATAGATCCGCGCTCCGCACGTGGTTGTGCGAGCCTTGTCCGGATACGCAGACTTTCCACTCCGCTGCTGATGTACGTTTTGATAGAACCTTCGCCTCGCAAGCGAGGTATCGGATAATTCTGCGTTGGCTCTTTCCTTTGCCCTTCTTGGGGTGATCGATACCATGTGTGCATAGTAGCGTGAGCGAGTAATACGGGAAAGTCGACGGTAGCAACCTGGAGTCGTTGTCAGTCATACCTTTCTCCATAAGCTTTTTTGTTTTGCAAGGTAGCGCTATAGGAAGTACGCTTGGATAGCAACTGCCACGTACAATCACAATGCTTCTTTAGAGCCACTGGAAATCCATCCCACGATTCGAAAACGCGCGGAAATCTATCAATGAAGGCCCCGTCGTCTTCCACCACACGCCCTGCGAAGCTTCTAGAGCAGCAATCGCTGCATCTTCTTCATCTTCGCCACAAACGCGAGTATTGGATTGTGCACACTTATTCGGTAAGACATGATCGTCCACCGAATCCGGTACCACATCGCGTCCAGCTACCACAACAAGCGTTGTCTTCTCCACTCCCGAATCGTGACATGAATCGTTTGAAGAAGAAGCACCCCAAGGTCGTCAAGTTCGGCCGACGCCTCCTTTTGCGACAGCTGAAGAGAATACCCATCCTCGAACTCGTCCTCTTCGCCGTTGTAGCTAGCTTATGTGTACTCTTCTTCTCCGTCGGACTTTCCACTTGCTTCACTGGAACTTGGTGAGGGCATGGACGCATGGACGATGGCAAAAGCCAATCGCTTCTTACGAGGTCCTGGCTACAAACGTTTTAGCTTGTCGTTGTCTTCGTCCGGGCGTATGTCGCGTTTTAGATTTGCTCCACCGGATACCGGGCGATCCGGTACTGAACTCTTGTGGCTGGAACGCATATCACTTGGTGACGGAGTGTTCATGTTGACCTTGTTGGGAAAGTCCTCCGTGTCGTTATCCATTGAACCCTCCTTCTGGGCCAGGTCAGGGATGCTTGTGATAGGAGACACGCGCTTTTCTTCCTCGTCGGCGCCTTCCGGGGCGTTGGCACTAGACTGCAGCATTGTAATCTCGCCTTGGGATTGTACGTCTTGCACAACGTTGGTGTCAACCTTGTCGACACGTTGTGTGGGAGGGCAGTCGGCATCTATAGCATCTCCGCCGTCGCTAGCCGCATCACCTTCATCAGCAGCAGTCAGGTCAGCTTTGAGACCTGCGTCAGACGTCGAAGTTGCCACATGTGTCGAATCTGTTAGAGTTATTGGTACCGTCTGGGCCACAGAGACAAAGTACAAAAGCAGAAAGTTAGTGGAGCGCGTGCGCCGCACGGACGACATTCATACGCACTGTGTATGGAGGTCGGAGCACTTTGTCACCTTCCGGAAGCGTCATCCTTGTCGCTGCCGCTGCTGCTCGAGCTTGCTGCTGCTGTTTTCCCCCTTTTTGGATATACTGTGGACCACTCGCCCACTTCTCTAAATTTAGGGATTCATATCTTGCGGTAAATTAAATATTTCCGTCCTTTATTTGGACACGCACGCCAGGATACACAGGACTACAGTTGTGATAATGGTACAGTACCTACGATAATTAGTCTGTGTGCAAAAATAGTCTATGTTCATAGTTAGTCTAAGTTCGGGAAGGTTAGACTATTTACTGTTTTTACTGAATTGGGAAATTCATAAATAGCGTAACCACTTCAAGTTCAAAAATAATCTAACGTGAGCCGGGTGGGTAGGATTGGAGTAGCCAATCAACTCGTCCAGGTTCGAGTCACTCAACAGTCGGTATTTTCGCTCCAAATGGTTTTTGCTCTGAATGGTTCTCGATATTGCTGACTAAGTGCAAGCACTTATAGGACCACAATTAAATGCGTCTGATGGTACCTCCGCATTTGTGGTAGGGATGAAGGACCTAGTTGAATAGCTGTGAGCTATCGGTTTTCTCTTATTAGTTGCTATTTTCTCTTTCACCAGCTATCCCTCAAGTAACAATGTCGAAGACAAAGATTATTGCACCTTGTGAAGGATGCGGTGAACCCGTTGGTCCTGTTCACAGTTGCCCTCTGTGTTCTTGTCATATGCATCCCTTCTGTGGTCGCGGCGTCGGCGAAGAAGGGTTTGGACAGAATATTCAATGCCCCTCGTGTGATCAGAACAACTCAACTGGAACGATGACCTCACCACGCCATGGCCAAGATATGGCTGGTGTTGAGGTCACGGAGAGCAGAGATAGCGAGAACGAAAAGGCGTTTGACATCTCTGTTGCCACTTCAACTTTCCAAGAGGCGCACTCAAGCCGTAAGCACCATTGCAAACCGTCGGGAAGTCATACGTTGGCTGCTCGCCTACGAGCAAAAGGATGGTATGGTTGTTTGCAAAAGCTATCGACCGATTCCCAGACATTTTGAATTCTTCTACACGGACTGCGAACTTGCAAAAGGCAATGGATTGGTGGCAAAAGCGGGACAGCATTATGGGCACCAGAAGAGGGCGGATTGTGATTTCGGCGCGTCGTCCGAGCGGTAGGCGACGAACCAGCACCACGGTGATTGGATGTTGAGGACGACCGAGAAACCCATGGGTAGAGTGGTTGTATCCACGGCTGCTTGAAGAATTTGATCGCCTTCGAAAGCTGGGTGTGAAGTACGAGCCACCACTATTGTTGCAGTTAGCAAAACAAATATTGAGTGACAACACCGATGGTTACAATTCAAGAAGTGTGAATGACAAGGGAGCTCTTATAATCAACAAAATCACGTCGAGGTGTGTTCAAACCTTTATGGAGGCCCATCAAATTGCTCTTAGGACGCGGTCGGGTAAAAAGCATCTCAGCGCGGCAAAAATCCTGCACATTGAAAAGTGCGTTGCCTTCCACCTCGGTGAACTGCGACAAGGGTTTGCAGATGGATCACTGGATGAGGATGCTATAGAAAATATCGATGAAACGCATTTTGTAGTGGATTTTGATAATGGTAAAACATTGGGATTCTCAGGTGAGAAGCACATTAAGTACGCGGATGTGGTATCCGGCGGCGAAGGTATGCCAATGGTTGTACGACTGTCTGGTAGGGCAAGTGCGTAAATTTTTCCACCAATGATGATTTTTATGAATGCTGAGGGGAATTATCCAATTCGTGGCGTCAAAGATAATGTGCCAGGAGTGTGTTACCGTACCTGTAATAAAGGATGGATGACACAAAAAAATTTCGAGAATACCTCAAAGGGAAAAGAGCAATAAGAGCTAACCTCCGTGGACGCAAGAAGACTATTTTTCTGGACAACTCCTCCGGGAATTTAGAGACAAGTGCGTGTCGTGCCGAGCTTGATACAATCAATGCGGACTTTAGTTTTTTTTTCGCCGAACGCGACTGATCTGTGCCAACCTGCAGATTCATTCGTTATCGCAAATATTAAAGATGCTGCAGATTCATTCGTTATCGCAAAAATTAAAGATGCTTGGACGGTGAAATGGAACGAGAAAAAGATGGCGCTGATTGATGACAATTGCTGGCAAAATAATGTACGGAAGGACGGATCATGGTCTGGCAAGCTTCGAAATCCTGGAAAATCCTTTTTTCTTGAGCTGGCAACCAAGGCAGTACGAACCGTGAATCATCAGAAAGATAAAAATGGAATGTCGTACGCGCGCAAGGTCATGCTTCGGTGTGATCTTTCGCTTGGGCTTGATGGGACGTGGTCCGAGAAGCAATTGTACCCACATCTGCAAGAAAATTATCAAGAAGACTTTGACGATGAGTCTGTTCACAAATAAAGGACATGTGGCCAACAACCAAAAGTAGGAGTGCTTTTTAAAGCTTATTTGTATAACGTTTGATTGTTTGCCACTCTAATAACAATTTATATCAACCATTTGTTTTAAGAAGTTATGGTAGTCCGATTCCGCTTGCGAATGCTCTTTTTTACATTATTCAAAATTAGTCTTTATCAATAAATAGTCTAACTTAGATTATTTAGTGCGAGCAAATTTAAAAACGTCCACACTAAATAGTCTAAGTTAGACTAATTCCCGTAGGTACTGTACCAAATATAGAGCAGATTCATACCGGCCTTACAAGTTGTCGTACCGATATCCGGTGGATATATCCATGACAGAGTCTCCGTGCTTTGTCTGACAGTAGACTGTGCACACTCATGCACAGTATCAGAGTTCGTGCACATTTTTACCAGAACCGGGTCATTTTGGTACAAAATCAGGTCTGACCATTCTTAAGGATTTGACAGCTGATGATGCAAACGCCACATGAGGGTCAGCAACAACTTCAGAAACGATACATTTAATGCTAAAACAGAGCCACTTTTGCGTATAAGAGGAACACGTAGTAAGAGTGATTGTCGCTCACGGATCGACAAGCGCTCGATTTTCATTAGGTCCTCTCGCTAACTACGGCTTCGCTCTAGTACTGTTCATACATTCAGCTTATGAATATATACAATATAACAAGCAATTTGAACTGTCAATTACATGGATGTTAGGATGTGGCTCAGGTACCTGTAGCGAAAGAACTGCATCACAGGTCTAATGCTTTCCACAGCATACCAATGGTCCAAACTGTAGCTAATAACCGCTAAAAGAACGGGCTCTCGTTCTCCCAATTACCGTTGTCTGCACATGTTTCGCTCTGTGATTTCATCTCGATTAAATTATGGAAAACGTAGAATGTCGTTGGGGACTGTGAAAATCGTTCCCTAGTCCTTATTCCAGTCATGATTGTCTGAAGACGTAAATCAAGACCTGGACCTTCCAGCATTACTTTTCCACACAACGAAGTAGCCCAAAAACATCTTCCAGTACTAGAAGAGACTTGAGACCCTCAATCATTCTCTGTTGGTCCAAAATTCCATCATCTCAAGCTGCGTCGTGTGCTTCCCACTGCCACTTGTCGTAAGCGTTTATCATTTGATAGATAAGTCGATAATGCCAAATTTTAAGTACGGTAGCATGCCAAGATCGTATCGATTTCTAAGTTTTAACATCGTAAACCACCCACCCGTCATAACGCTGATGCCAACTGTAGACATCTTTACGTCATGGTCACTAAACTAACGATTTTGGAAGAGAACAATCTGATAATCGCACGAATCGAGACGGGTTTTGAGGTAGAACTGTTATTTTCTGCAATAAACTCCAATATGCGTTTCGATTCGCCTTGGCACGATAAAGTGCATGAACGTGCAACAAAACCTCTTCATCGGACACCACACCCGCTTCGTGGTATTGCTGGTACACTTCCCTTCCAACTGCGTGATTATGAGTGATCTTCTGTTTCGGGATACAGACTTTCCTTTCACCTACTTCGCGGACAAGTATTTATCTAGAACGCATGGGTTAAACAAAATGTGGAATAATAGCCAAGAGACCAACCTGTGCATTACAACCAATTCGCCCGAAGTGTTGATAAAGCCGGGAGCCACGGCCCTTGCTGTCACGGGGGAACCGTAGTGAGTACAGACATAGGTTTGATTATAAAAACTGAAGTGGTCCGGTATAGGAAGACACGCCGAATTGGTGGCCGCTACCTCGGTGTTGTGTTGTCGGACAGTATTTGTGCGGACCGAGAAAAGCTACAAGTGAAAACACCAAACAGCAGAACCATTAGCGTCTCGGCATGCTAAGGAGGCCGCACAGTCTGAAACCTGTTTTACAGCTCAAAACAAGTTTCCCATACCTGGAATGCCCGCGTGCTGTAAGCCTTCAAATACGCTTCCAACCCACACAAAACCTTCAATAAACAGTAACCAACACACACACGAATTCACCCGACATATCAATGTAAATCTATCCTGACGAAAATGTGGCGTGCACTGCATTGGAAAAGTTTGGTGTTCGAATGAGAGAGCTCTCTCCTTTTTGTCCTTAAAGTTAGGACAAAAAATTGTCCTTTTGTCAAGGACAAATATGTACGTCGTTGTTAACGTATTGGACGAGAGCGCAGGGATCTGCGACGCTGGTGTAGTTGCACGCTGGTACTTGAAGAGCGATTATTGGGGATGTTGAGTGGCGAACGTTGTCTCTTTCGTGATGGAGGTGGAGCGCGATTGTCGTTTTTACGTGTACTACGTAGATGTTCCGACACTTCACAAGGGTTCACAAGACTCTCGTAGCGAAATCCATCTTCACACGTAGTATTTTCGAGCGCCTTTGTGCATCAGTCACAGTGCACTCGTCCGTGATGGCGTGCGATGTTCGCAGATTTGAGAGTTATGGCGATCATGTGGTGGGCACTGATGGGTTAGAACCCGGATCCGCCGTGAGGATGGGAAATTCAACCGTCATTTGGCACAATTCCACGGTGGAGTCTCGCTTGTACCTTAGATACCGATATGTTCCAAGGTATTCTATTCAGATACAGGGTATATTATTGGGACTGGGTTCGATCTCCATCCAAAATACATAGCCGGGACGTTGAAATGTATCGAGTGAGTACCAAAAATATTTCGTTCGGTATTTTTCATCGGATAAATTACAAAAGTATCTATATTTTGGTTTTTCATAAATTGATTTGCGGGTCCTCTCCCAGCCCTTCATTCCAGAATCCCCGCTCGACGCGCGACGCCACGTGGCCCGACTTGCTGTTGACCCTCTTCCACTCGCCCCTGCCGGTCGCCGCACGATTTTCTTCCGGCATGAGTGACTCAAGCAACAACGATGTCCGAGTGAACATCGTCACGGCCCTGTTCGCTACCGACTCATCGGACAGTGAAGCGGACAAAGTCCGCGATACCGCGCTGTCGTTCCAGGGATGGCATGATTCTTTGGAGGATTTCTTTGACAACTTGCGGTCGTACGAAGCACAAACTGCGCGGCTCTATCGCGTCCGGTCCACCACGAACGCAAAAAACACGCAACATCAAAATCAGGGCCAAGAAAAGGTAGAGATAACCCAGAAATTTTTATTGATTACAACAAGAAACTACTCTGCACGCACGGTTGGGCCACGAAGCCTCGCGGAGATGGACAGCGGAGCGGACACCACCGACGCAGTACTGGTTGTGGAGTCACGATGTCAGCTACACTGTAGATATGTCCAGATCCAGGTACTTGGTGAATAAGTGTTACGAGCCATAAACGCACGCACAATCACCAGCTACGTTGGGCAGTCTACGTGAACTACCTCGCTAACCGACGCGTCACTGACCCTGATGCGCTCGGTGTCGTGGACGAGCTTGTTAAAGCTGCTGTTTGATGAGGCAGTTTCCCAGTTTTCAGGATAGACTGATTTTGGAGTGCGACAATGGAGATCCGGAGATCTTGATTGGTGGAGCGAAGCAGACGGTGTGACAATTGTGGAAAGAAAGTTGGATGTGTGTGGAGAGCCAAGGATGGGTCCTTAGGTTCCGGAAGCACGCGTTTCAGTGATGTACACTCTGGAACGCACATGTGCTCGGTCCGGAACCGCCCCCGTCCTGAACATAGGTTGCCAAGAAGAGGCTTAAATTGTCTGCGTGAACGTATCGCGGCAGACAACCTGTATTTCCTTGGTTCAAGGCACCAAATATCATCACCTCAGACTACAACAACCCAATACACCTCAAGATACCCCAAGAAAGTCAAGAACTACAATGTGTGGATTATCCAATGCCCAAGAATACCGTGTGAACATGTTACGACTACGATTGAATGCGAATGGACCTAGAAACCAACGACCCTGACCCTCATAAGTCTGAAATGAGCCTCTTCCTAGAGAATTTGTGCCTCGTTCCAGACATTCCAAGCCTGGTTTCAGAGATCATCGATTACCAAGAGCATTCCCAAGTGACCAAGACACTAGAACAACAAAGAAAAGGTGTCCTACGACTGTGAGTGGTATGTGAGACCAAGAATCCTGTGGAGAGAAGACCAGTTTCAGAGCAGAAGAGACGACCCGAAGGCGTGAGGTCCAAGTTTGACGACAGCGAAGTACACCCACCCTATACAAAGACCAAGTGAATTCCCCCAAAGGTATACAGAACACAAAATATTACCAGAATGATTTAGAAAGAGGATAGCCGGAGTATAAGAGTGATAAACAGAGTTAGTTTTACCAAGTTAAGCGCAAGTCGAATTCGTTCGGGGACCCGCTAGCGAGGGCGCGTGCTGAAGGACGCCGCGTACTTCCTCAGAAGCTTCAAGTCCAAATTGCCAGTGGGGATCGGGCGCGACGGCGTTGCAGAGTTGATCCACGGCATTCCATTTCCCAGTTGGGCCCATTGAGTGAAGGTAAGGGTGGGGTTCCCATTTCATGTTAACGATTCTGCT